>CM038797.1:62484580-62614294 GCA_021764765.1 Vicia sativa | reverse complement strand
CGAAACATAAGTATCATCGCCAACAAAGATTGGAACCTTGTAATGGTTAGCATAGGAGCGTTAATCATATCTGGGTCTCAACAGGAGGGTCAAACTCAACTGCTTAGCTTCAATCATGTCTTGAATCTTGTTCTTCGTGAGCCCAACAATCATCAAGACTATGTCCTATTAGGTAAGCACACTTAGCATTAGGATTGTATCTCGTAGAGGAAGTGTTGACATTCCGAGGAGGATCCTCAAGGTAATCACCGCTTTCAAACATGTTGCAAGGCTCATGACAATGGCATATCGATCTTGTAAATTGTCTCGTGACGCTCGACCACGCCGCTGTCCTCACCGAGGTCAGCCGATGTAGGATCGAGATCACAACCGCCCCCTGCATCGAGCGCCGGCCTGTCTTGGCTCGCTTTTCCCACCATACACAACATTAGTTTGTTTCTACCGCTAAAAGTTCTTCGCAGATTCAAGACGACTTATCTCAATCTTCCCACTCTTAATACCAGCCTTTAATACCGTTTCAATATCACCATGGAACTCCGTCAAGAGTTTCAATTAGATGATGAAGAATGGCCTCGCTGTTCCCATAAACATATCAACCAACTCCCTATTGGACAAGGGTGGTCAACTCACCGCTAGATCTCTCCATTTCTCGAGATACCCTCGAGCTTCTCATCACGACCCATAGACATGCTTTGTAGTTGTATGCGAGTGGGTGTCAATTCAGCATTGTACTCCGCGAAAGCATCTTCTAGGTCACTCCAAGTACCTGGACACGGCCATTCCAGCCGATATACCATTCCAATCGGGTTCCACAAACTCTCTTTGAAAATAATGCATCCACAACTTCGCCATCAAAAGGGATTGATCTTCGGATAGGATTTCAAATGCAACTTCCGGACAAGACATGCTGTATACTTAGCAAAAGTTGAACTTTGAACTTGGGAGGAATCACAACACCTGGACAAGACTAGATCATCAAAATTCAGCCCTGACATCTTCGTGTTTTCCACAACATCTTATCACGGTCTTCGTTGTTTGTACTTGTCATCTCATCGAGTATTGCCATCATCATAGTCTTTCGTGCTCATGCCGACTCACCTTCCGCCAACTTGTTACTTTGCTCATCCTCCTCTTGACACCTCCGAGAGCTCAATTCGACTAACCACTCTAGGAGCACCTTTGTAGCGGCCCCCGTCATGTCGAGAAGACCAACAACCTTCTTCTTCCTGTTGATGAGCTTCTTCAAATCTTCTTGGCCTTGACCAAGTGGTAAACATCTACTAAACCGATATTCGAGCTCGGAGATCTTTGACAGATCGCTCAAGAGTCATTTCGCTAAAATAAATAGAGAGAATGAGAAACCAATCTCAATGTACCCGATGCAATGTTATGCTATGCTATGCAATGTTTATGCTAATGCAATGCAATGTTTTCAAGGACCTTAGAGATTTAAATTTGTTAGACAAGCAATGAACAAACATTTATTAGTACTTTTTATTCTTTTTCTTTTAAGTACAAAGATAGTTCAAACAAATAAAAGAAAACATATAAATCCTAAAGCTCTAAGTCTCCCAGGGCGCTCCTCTTGGTGCCGAGATAGGCGTTGATGCTCTCGCCTCCTCGAAGTAGCTTCGTTAACTCTAGCACTTTCTTCCTCACTTGCATAACACCGAGTTTCAAATGTATCCTTTCTTCATCGAAGTCAATCCAGGATCTCTTCAAGTCTTCAAAATCGAGGCATGTCGATGGAGAATGAAGATAGGGTACCACCTATAGCAACAGTTCCATAATTACCGTAAAACAAAGCGTGAATGGCATCATGAGGTTTTCGAGCTCGAGCTCGCACCCATTCGAGGGTAAGGTTCGCAGGAATAGAGTTCCGTGCCCCAAAGTCTTGTACGCCTTCTTACCATGCCCCAAGCGTATGAACTTGCACTCGAGATCGTGATCGTAGCCTAACACAATATCTTGAGAAGCATATCATGCGGGCCATCTCTTCGAAAGCAAAACCAAACCGACGAGAGCTAGAGAAGGGTAAGTAATACCTCCCTTATACCAAGTAGTGGTACATTAGGGAATTCTCCACAACGCCATGAAGGTGAAGTCCTTGAGAGAAAAGACTCCAACGAATGTCCGAATGAGAGAGTGACATTAGCCTTGAGACCATCTCAACCTTTGTTCATTCTTCAAACATGGAGGAAGGTGTGAAATAAACCACTGAAAATAATTCAGACACAACACATGAGAGTTCCTTGTCTCTTAGTAGTAACGAAAGGAGAGAATGCGTAATATCTCCAAGTAAAGTAGGCACGGATTACGGTAAGAAACAACTTGATGGCGCTTGACATCTATGAATTGATCCGAAGTTAGGGAATAGAACCAAACCATAGATTAGCAAGGCCAATGTGTCTTCGAATGCATGGAAACTCATAACTTTGAGGAATTCCTGCTTTCTTAATTAGGAACTTAAAGTAAACCCTTAACTCACTCTGTTTCCCAATTGGCCTCAATGTCCGAGCGCTTTAGGTGTAATATGATGGATGTCTTCGTACTTAGGAACCTTTTCTAGACCCGAATGGCATTTGATCAAGAATAGGTATCCCAAGTAGCTTAGAGAACTCTTCCAAGGTAGGAACAAACCGATAATCTGGAATGTAAAGCAATGGTGCTCGGTCAAGAATCGAATAAGACATGCATCATATCTTCTTCAAAACCGAGATAACCAATCAAGTAGATAACCATGTCTTTTGATGAACCGAGTATTATTCGGAATCAACCAATTCTTTGAGCCGAGAAGGTATACCCATGAAGTTGATTCAGAGTAGTCTTTCTAGAAGCCATAATCCTACAAAACAAGAGCAAAGATAAATCCCTAGGTCCTTGAAATAGTTAGAAATGATATGCAATGCGAATGATGTCATGATGTCATGTTTGGCACACACAAACAATTCACAATGAGCCTAGGTTTAAGGTCGTAAAGAGGTATAGGTGATTACCCTACTGTATTACCGTGAACTCGACTTTGTAGGATTTTTATCCAAATGTGCTGATAGCAAGAGTCGCCACCGACTTTTTATTTTTATCCAATTAAGGAAGGTAAAAGTAATGTAAAAGACCTTCGTTAGATTCTGAAGTTCGGGAGAATGTTATGAAAGGGCGTATTAGCACCCCTTTCCATCCGCAGCTTATTTTACTTGCTCTTAGTTGCTCTTAGATAACTTTAAAATTGCTTTCGTGTTTGACAAAATGTTTTGAAAAGGCATTTCGCTTTGAGTTTGTAATGACTCATGTAGGAGTGTATACAAAGTGTTCGGAAATATTTTTTTAAAAAGAATTTGAACTTTGAAAAAGTGTGTGGTGTGAAAAGCATTTGATAGAGCAAGCAACTAAGAGACTTATTTACCCACTCGCACGGGTCGCTTTATTGTATTTCATTCCTTTAGAATAGCTTAGCCATACCATTAGTTAGTAGGTAGTTCCATCTGCTGGATGTAAGCCGGACATTCAAGGGACATCGGATGGTCATAGAAGGCAACTTGTAGGAAGTATCCCAACATTCGAAGGACTATCATCATTTTCGTAGGCGATAATCGAGGGTCAAGATCATGTATTCGGAGGCTTACATCGTGGGTCTTATGATCTTGTATCGGCGAACTATGATGATTTGTTTGGAAGGCAACGGTGCTAGAATACCTCTACGCTCGAGGACATGACCATTTTGAATTCGTAGGCAACGAGAGAATTACCCTAAGGGGTGTGTGAGAGAAGTGTGTTGAATTCGTAATATGTTATCTTGAAAATTAGTGGGCTATGTTCAATTTTAGTCTTGCCATACACGCCTAATTACTAGCAATTTATAGGGTATGAAATTAAATGCGGAATGTAAAAGCTGAAATGTAAAGGTATGAAAGTAAAACCTACGCTATTACAAGCTTTAGCGTATACATAATTAAAATGGGAAAATAAAATCTAAATTAAACTATTACATCCCATGAGCAATTACATTATTGGAAAAAAGAATGATAAAATGATAAAGAGAAAATCGTCTAATCGGATCAACCTGCATAAAAAGAAGAAATCGAAAATGCAATATGAATCTAATAAGAGAAAATGTTAGAAAATGCAAATTTTAATATGAGAAAATTAATACATGCTGGAAATAAGATAAATAAGCTAAAATAATTTTTTGGGATTTTTAGAAAAGGTTTAATAATTAAAATGCAATTAAAAGTGAATTAAATGCAAAATATAAATAAAATAAATATGCATGCAAAAGATATTTTTAATTTATTAAATTAAATAAGGTTTTATGACAATAATGCAAAAAGAATAAATATTTTTGTAATTTTTAATGTAGAATAAAATTGTGAAAGGAAATTAAAATAATATGAAAATATTAAATAAATATGAAAAATATGAAACAAAATGCAAACTTGTTAAAAATCCAAATGCCATGGCTGTGGATCGAATACAGACGCCTCCTTCACAAACCCACGCCTTTGCCATCTGATCCGGAGACGCACGTTGTCATTGAAACAGAACGGACCTGATTTTGGATGATCGCCGCCCGGTTGCACCATTCACGCGCCAAGAACATCATCGCTCATTTGAATCTCGGGAATTTTAAGGCTTGCCCCGGTTTACTATGGCCCCGCAATTCTCAAAATCTTATACGTATAATATAAATAAGTTATGAGTACATGGATCGACTGGAAACCACATTCTAAACACACCGTAATGGTCTTTGGTCTAATTTAACCGATTTAAGGAGGCCCTAATTCGATCGTAAAACCCTAACAATAGTGTATTTCGATTCCGCCATAGAAACTCAATTCGATTGTCCGTATAGCTTGCAAACTTTGTTCTAAACACAAAACAATCATCAAAACACATTAATAATGCATGATAAATGAATCGAATTTGAAAATTCAAGAACAAACCAAACACGTGATTGCTTGATTCTTGATGTCTTTTTCAAAGTAAAGGTCTCGATTCGCTCGAGGTATCAAGGAACCTGCTGACACCTCAAAACGATTGAGAATGGTGAAGTAGGATTCCCACTGCTTCAAGAACACAATTTTGAATTAGGTTAGGTTTCTAGGCAATTTTTTCGCTCTCTTGCAATTGGTATGCATCAAGTATATATGCCGGATGGATTTGGCATTGTTTTTGAAAGATTTGATCAATAATCAATGGAAATCAATTTTGATTTTTCATGAAATCAAATTCTCAAACTTTGGTCCAATTTCAATCTAATCTTCCCATATTTGATCCAATTTCAAATTGTCGGGTATTTATGGGTTAATTGATCACAAGCAATAAAAATCAATCTTCAATTAATTTGATTTTATACTTTATTTTCAAATTAATTTGTATTTAAATGAATAAATTCCAAATTAAATAGGAAAGTAAAATAGAAAATCGTGGCATTGGGCTTGACATTCCTAATGGCATGAGGAATAAGTTTGATGAAGAAAAGTAGGCCCATTTGCAAAAGATTTGATTTTTTGAAGTATCTCTTTGAAGCATTCTTTCAAAATCGCCAACTTGTGAATGGTGTATCTTGCTCAATTTTCCACATTTTGAGTGTTCTTGGACTTTTATAAAGCTCTAAGAGTCCTGTAAACAATGTCTTGGTCTCATCTCAATTGAGTTACTATGCTCAATATATCTTCAAAACAAAAAGTTGACTTTTGTTGACTTTGAAAATGACATGTAATGTTTTGAAGCTATACCTCTCAAATGAAGCATTTGGACATTCTTGTGAGATGAAGTTGTAGAGAATTGAATTTCCTTCAAAATGAGCTTTGTGGGAAAATTTCGAGGAAGTATGAGAAAGTTATGATCACCAAAGTTCAATTGACTTTTCACCTAGAAACCCTAATTTAGAAAGTTCGACTTTGAGCAAATCTGAGTTTTCTTGATGAATCATGACCAACCCTTGATCAAATGATGAATGTAACTTCAAAATGAGGATGTTGACCAAAATTATGAAGTTTGACCGTATGTTGACCATAGCTGACTTTTTGTCCAATACACCCGATTTTCAACCATCCGAGCAATTGCCCGAGGAAACTTGACTTGTGAGGCTTGAAACTGACATGGAGAATCTTTGAAGCATATGAGGAGGCATGAAGACCATTGAAGATGTTGGAAATCCATCTTGACTTGAGAGATACCAAACCCTAGTTCGGGTCGATTGCTCAGAGAGTTTGTCTCGATCAACTCGAGGAACTCGAGTATGGATGTATGAAATTCTTGAGTAGATGGAGGAAAATTTGGGTATGATACCGCCCCTCGCTCAATCTTCTTATACTGAGGGTTAGATCGACATTTTCTTCGTGGACCTGGAGGTAAGATGATCAACACTGAGTACACTCAAAATTTGCACCGCTATTGGCCGATGATGCGGAATGGGCTTACGATGCCATTTGGAGAAGTTGAGACTACTGGGAACGAGTCGACGCTAGACTCGAGGTTGTTAATAGGAGAGTCAGACGAGATGGGCTTAAGATGCCATCCGAAAGGTCGATGCGGGGAGTGAGTCGATGTTAGACTGTGAGATGTTCCCGAACGAGAGGAGATAGCTTAAGATGCCATCCGAGGAGTCATACGTTAGACTCGTGGTTCACTTTAAATGAAGTTATTTGGTCAGATTGATTTTAACCATATATGCAGATTCGAAAGCAAGCATCATGACAAGTAGTCGAGATGGGCTTAAGATGCCATCCAGCAACCGAGTCGCACGCTAGATCAGAGTCATTGCTGATAAGGAATCGTAATAAATCTTCGTGCCGATTACACCGAGGGAGATTGTAATTGGCAAAAATGTGGATAGCCTCACGTGCATCGGTGTTGATCCATTGCCTGCATCTGAGGATAAACCGAGGTGGTCTTCGATAGTTTTCCGCCGATCTGGCTTAATCCGGACCACTGCCGGAGGACAACCAGGCGGTCTTTCGATAGTTTTCCCGCCTGTCGGGCTTAATTCGACCCGTTAAGGCAGGCGATCATACTGCTTTTGAGAAACAAGAGAAACTTTGATAGAATATTCGTTAGTTTTATGCAAAGTATGATGTATGATAGTGTATGGAACGACATATGCATATATTGTGACTTTATGAGAAATGTATAATGATAGATTGTGGTATTTCAAAACATATCCATCTTGAAGAAGACGCGATGTTCTCTTTGAGGATTTCGACATCCGCTGGGGAATTGAGTAGGTGAGAACCCCGCTTTTGAAGGAGAAGAAAGATATCCCGGATTCCTCCGATGCACTATCCGACCAAGTCTTGGGCCTAGATATTGTCGAGGAAGGTAGATTGAGAAACCTGTTGGAGATCCTATAGACCCCGCTGAGGAGAATCTGGAGGCGCAATGGGGACCTTCAGATGTGGATCCGAGGAAATTTAGGAGGCGCTACTGGGATTCCGTGTAGATCTCACGAGAATATTTGATGGTTGGCCGAAAGTGACCGTTAGAAGAGTCTGAGTCCGTTGTAATCTCCGGGTCGGGGAATAGAAGGTGTATATCCCGATGCACTATCCGACCAAGTTTCGGTCCTGATACTGCTACGGGGAAAGGGGAGGATTGAGATATCCACTGACGGGATGCTGAGCATCGACGTGAGACCGACATACTACCGGGAAGGCGGTCAGGAGTGACACTTTGTGGGGATCATGCTCGGGACTATTTGGTGACTTTCATTGCCCCACCCTCGGAGCCTCGTAAGTACTTTTGCATGTTCACTTTCGTATGTTTGCAAAGAGATTTTATTGTCAAATGCATATAATCATTCAAAGCAAACGTGGACTTATTGCAAACGCACAAAGTTGAAAATTGTAAAGAGAGCAAGAACTTGCATTTATTTGAAATGTGGCGATGCCAAGTAGTTTATACACAAGAAAAGCTATGGAAACAATCTCGTTAAGTTCCAACTATGCTAGTACTATATTTCAACTATCTCATCTCCTCATTGCCAAAGAGAAAGTGAGGACCATATTTGAACCTTGAATGCCTGATAGTCCAAAGATCCGAAGAGACATAGTCGCTTTAAATCCCTAACTTGTTTAGACCGCCTTTCGCTTTACCACCGATATTTTTGCCTGCCGCTTTTTTGAAGTTTTCGACTTGTTTATGTGTGTATGTTTTATATATCCTTACTTTTGCCCGAACCTTTGGTTCGCCAGATGCCCTTATTTTTGCCTAGGTTCGCCGACCGAAGCGGGTCTATTTTATGTAGTATTTTTGACTATGTCCGCTGCTCGCTGTGGTGGGAAATCTTCACCATCCATGGTGCTAAGTATCATAGTCTACGAAAATACCGCCTTGGCTACGAATGGTCCCTCATAGGTGGAAGTCCATTTGCCCCGATCACCTTCAGGAAGAATGATGCGCTTGACTACTAGATCACCGACTTGGTAGACTCGTGCTTGACTTCTTGTTAAATGCTCGATCATTCGCTTATGATAACTGCGGGCGTATGGACGCAGTCGCGTTTCTCATCAATCAAATTAATCTGGTCAAGGCGAGTCCGGATCCAATCATCTTCGCCTAACTCCGCCTCCTCGGAGGACTCTGGTTGAGGGTATCCGAACCCTGGCGTGGTAAGACGGCTTCCTACCGTATACGAGAGAAGGAGTTGCCCCTCGTGGATGTCCGTGCTAGTAACGGAACCATGAAGAGTAAATGGTAACATCTCATGCCAATCTTTGTAAGTCACCGCTATCTTCTCGATGATTTTCTTAATGTTCTTGTTGGCGGCTTCCACCGCGCCATTCATCTTAGGCCGGTAAGGAGAAGAATTATGATGCTTGATCTTGAATCACAGTTCGTGATCATCTTGTTATGAGATTGGAACCGTTATTCTGGATGACCTTTCTGGAGTTACACCGACAGATAAGATTATGCTTGATGAATCGAGCCACAACATTTTTGGTAACAGATGCACGAGGTCGCTTCTACCCACTTGGTAAAGTAATCATTGCCACAAGGATGAAACGATGTCCATTGAAGTGGTTTAATTTCTCCAATCATGTCAATGCCCCACATTGCAAAAGGCCAAGGAGAAGTTAAACATTCGTAGATGGAGGTACATGTACTTTTTTCGGCAACTGCATTTGTGACAAGATCGAGCGTAGTGGTGACAATCTGCCCATGGTGGACCAATAGTAACCTGCTCTCAAAATCTTCTTAGCCATGGTGTGTCCACTAGAGTGGGTACCAAATTCCTTTGTAACTCTTCCATGATACGATTATTTCCTCGTCTACACACAATGGATAAGTCGTGGGTTGCGCTTTGTATAAGATGCCGCTGGTAGAAAGAATTTGGATGCAAATCTTCTCATGAACTCTTATCATTATGATGCCCTTCTTATTCCCCAGTCTCAAGATACCTCTTCACGCCATAGTACCAAGGTTTCTCTTCTCGCCAAGCTTAACAATACGTCTGCCGAACTTCTCAATGATGATCCGGGAGCCTCGTTGTCCCATCTAACCTTGAACATAGACGACATAGTAGCTAATGCGTCCGCTAACCGATTCTCTCTCGTGGAATGTGATCAAAAGTAATCTTCAAGTAGGGATCAAACTCAAAACATGCCTCGACACGGAATGAGGTTCGGATGCTTTGATCCCACTCGCTCTTAATCTGACCGATCACCAGGCCGAGTCTCCATATACTTGTAAGAACTTGATTCTTAAGTCAATAGCACTTTGATACCCATGATGCACGCCTTAGACGGCCATGTTGTTGGTGCAATCAAACAAAGTCCGGGCGGTGAAAGGCGATGTTCGCCATTGGGATGTGATGATGGCGCCAATGCTATTGCAAGTGCGCTTGAGGCTCCATCAAAGACCATAGTCCATCGGGATCCTTGTTCGTGTCCTTCGTCTGGCCTCGGTTCTTCACAATCAGAACTAGTAGAACATCTTCATCTCGAAATTGAACGCATAGATCGATAGTCATCTACGGCTTGATGAGCCAAATGATCGGCTACCACACTTCCTTTGATCGCTCGAGAAGTAATCGATGTCATACTCGTCAAGATCATTTGCCATCTTGCTATTCTTCCCGAGAGAGCTGGTTTCTCAAATATGTATTTTATCGGATCCATCTTTGAAATCAACAAGGTAGTGAAGTCAACATATATGCCTTAGTCGCGAAAACCTAAGCCAAAGCTTGCAAGTTTTCTCAAGTCGTGAGTATCTTGTTTCACAATGTAAACTTTTTGCTAAGGTAGTATATTGCATGCTCTTTTCGACTGCATCGCTATGTTGCCCCAACACACACCCCATTGAATTCTCTAACACCGCCAAGTACATGATAAGAGGTCTTCCTTAGGTGTGGCATCGTGGATGGGAGGATTCGTAGGTACTCCTTGATTTTGTCAAAAGCGATCCGGCAATCATTGTTCCATTCCACTACTTGATCTTTCTTAAGTAACTTGAAGATTGGCTCACAAGTAGTGCTTATGTGCAATGAATCTGCAATGTAGTTCAATCGGCCCAAGAAACCTCTCACCTTCCTCTGTGCGGGAGTCGCATCTCTTGAATAGCTTAACCTTGGGGTCAACCTCAATACCTCTTCCATCGACGACAAACCCTAGGAGTTTTCCTGATCCGACCCAAAGGTGCACTTGTTGGGATTAAGTCTACTATACTTCTTCAATCACAAATAGTTTCGCAAATGATCAAGATGTTCTTCTTGCGGATCGAGCTATCATGTCGCCGACGAGACCTCTATCTCGTGATGAATCATGTCATGAAACAATGTCACCATAGCACGATAAGTGGTTTTCGCATCAAAAGGCATAACCTTGTAGCGTAGCACCACCGTAAAAAAGTAGTCTTCTCCATGTCTTCGGAGCCATTTTGATCCGATTGTAACCGAGAAACCATCCATGAAGGAGAAAACCTGGCGAAAGTGTTGTCAACCGTAACATCAATATGAGGAAGGGAAATCGCCTTCTGACTTGCTTTGTTTAGATCTCGAATCCACACATTCGTACTTTACCATCCTTCTGGGCACAGCACCCATTAGTACCCACGTGATAAGAAGTACCTAAGAAACCGGCGTTGAACCGCTTCATAACTTGCTTTGATTTTCTCCGACATCTCGTGACGATACGATGAACCTTCTGTTTTCACCGGAGAAAACCTTCTTTTGCTCAAGAATCTGTACCACATATCAATGTCTAAACCGGCATGTCTTCGACCAAGCAAAACCTCAACATTGTCTCGTAGCATCCGAACCAATCTTTCTTTAACACTGCTCAAGACCCGCTCCTATCTTGATCTCTTTCTGCCTTGTCAAGACTCAAATTTACAACCTCAACTTGTCTTGGTGGTCAGATAACCCCGCCTCTTGTCAGTAGGCCTCGCAAGTTCTCCGCACTTCACAATCTTCCTCACTTTGTCTTCGGCTTGTAGATCGGATTATCAAAGTCATATTTAGCACTAGATAGCCTGTATTAACAAGATTCGAGTGATTCTATATCACGGGTGTGTAAGAACACATAGTCAAGGTGATAAAGTAAAAGAAACAAAACAAACAATTGAATGCAAAAGTCCAACAAATTTATTGAATGAAAATACGCAACGACAGATAATAACCTCGAAACGAGCCATGATGCCCCTGCAAGGCACTAGGTTTCAAAGTTTATTGTTCAAAACATAAAGAAATACGAAAAACAAAGAAAACAAGAGCAATTACTATCGACAAAGGAGATTGGTATGACGTCTTCGCCTTCAAATTGTCGAGTTTCATGATCCGAGTGGAAGATCCATCATTGATGTCGAAGTCGTTGTTGCCTTCTATAGCATGGATTCCACTGGCCGATGCGAGAAGTTTTACGCACGTCATGGCGATCATCTTTCGACTTGATGGTGAAGCCTAAACCAAACTTTGTCGATTTAAGGAAGATCGTGAGCTGTCCCCAAATAGACTACCTCCTTGTTCAACTGCCTGCAAGCATCTTTCAACGAGGCCATCCTAGGCGGAACTTAGCATCTTCAAGAGGACCGGAGAGTCACTGTGCATGACTGGGAATTGTTTCAAAAGCTTGACAGGAGTCTCAAGAATTCACCTCCATCTCGAGATAGCGAATGACCGTAGATGATCGACCATATATTCTTCACCACATAAGTAACAACCTTCCCTTTCACCCGTATTTCATTGGCGGGCGAGATGGCCTGCCCCATGTATCCAAGGGTCCAAGTAAAGAGTAGGTCGGACGGATGTCCATGACAAAGAAGGTGGAGTCAAAAGTCCGGAACCGACTTAACAGCAGAGTGAGCTCTCCAAGTACTATGCGCTTGAACCATCAAAGCTCTCACAAATGTCACTGGTCTCGTAACCAACCCTTTGACATCAAGCCGATCAAAAGCGTCTTCGGAAGGATATTTAGAGTAACCGGTATCCACCAAAACATGAGACAATGCCCTTCGCATTCAACGTAGAGTGCAAGGCTCATATGTTTCTTTCTCGCGTGAGTCAAATCAAGATCGAGTAGGCTTGTTGTCAGCGCCGTGCTAGCAATACAAACTTTAATCGGTGGTGGTAGTGTCTTCATGAATAGCAGCTTCAAACTTCACCAAGGCGTTAGTATGAGCCTCGGACAAAAAGCAGAGCAAGCATGGAGATCTTGGACTGAGTCTGTCCAACTGCTCCACGATATTGTAATCACTCTTCTTGATGATCTTAAGAATTTCCTCCATTTCTTGTTCGAGGTGTCTTCAAGAACTTCCTTGGTACTTCCGTCGAGCAGGAGGCGCCACCGGTTCTTTCCTCTAATGGGATGATTGAGTCGGAATAGCCGAAGCGCAGCGTCTTTTGGAGGAGAGATCTCGAGAGAATACCCTTCCTGCCTTCGTCACCCATCGATCCGGTGATGTTGTCGATGTCGTGAATGGTAGCTTCAATAGTAAGATCTTCATTAGTCGAGGTCTTGCTTGACGCCATGATAGTAAACATCACCCATAATTCCAAGGGATAGCCTTGTCAAAGGAATATGGCATCGGGTCTTGGAGAAGTGATAATGAGGTGCCACTCAGGCACAGTGGATCGCAGAGGAAATCCTTATTGTGTTAACATCAAGATAATCTTCCGGGAAATCGCCACCCCATCCACCTTAACATCTTCAATAGGAATCTTGTAACTATCGTGACAAAGTACTTCACCATGTAATCATACTTTCCACTTGGCTGCCCAAGGTATCCCACACGATGGTGTGCTTGTCGCATTGTCAATCTTCAATTTAGACATTTCTTCACACAACTTCCGCACAGTTGTTTCGTAAATAGTATCTCACGTTGTCCATCATACATTGAACTCGCTCTTCTCAACCAAGCACAACCATCGTGTGATGGGCACCAACGACAATTCTCCGGCATCCTCGGATTGACACCGCTTGCAACAAATTCTTCTTAATACCATCGAGGAATGGTCAAGTCATCTATGTTGAAAACATAAGTATCATCACCAACAAAGATTGGAACTTTGTCATGGTTAGGCATAGGCGCGCTTGATCACATTCAGTGGTCTCAACAGAGGATCAAATTAACTGCTTAGCTTCAATCATATCTTGAATCTTATTCTTCAGCCCAACAATCATCAAGACTATGTCCCGGCTATGGAGTGGTAAGCACACTTAACATTTGGATTGTACTGAGAGGAAGTGTTGACATTCGAGGAGGATCCCTCAAGGTAATCACCGCTCAACATGTGTTGCAAGGCAAGGACAAAGGCATGTTGATCTTCAGAACTGCCTCGGGCGCTCTGCCACGCTGTCTCACCGAGGTCAGGCCGATGTAGGATTGAGATCACAACCGCCTCCCCAGATTGAGCGGCCGGTCTTGGCTCGGCTTTTCTCGACCATACACAGATTGGCTTCTTTCTTACCACCAAAAGATCTCTTCGCAAAGATTGAAGATGACTCTACATGAATCTTCCCACTTGATACCAAATGCGCTCTCCTCAATATCGCCTGAACCCTATGAAGAATTTCCAATCGATGATTGAAGAATGGGCCTGTAGTGTCCCCATAAACATATCAACCATCCCTATGGACAAGGGGGTATCACCGCTAGATCTCTCCATTTTCGAGCATACTCTTTGAACTTCTCACACGACCCATAGACATGCTTTGTAGTTGCATGCGAGTGGGTGTCAATTGATTGTACTCATACTATCTCAGAAAGCATCGCTAAGTCACCCAAGTACGGATACGGTCATTCTCTAGTGATAGACCATTCCAACTGGTTCGGACAAACTCTCTTGAAAATAGTGCATCCACAACTTTCTCATCAGCTGGGGATTGATCTTCGGACATAGGACTTCAAATGCACTTAGGGCAAGACATGCCATCATACTTAGCAAAAGTAGGAACTTTGAACTGGGAGGAATCACAACACCTGTGGACAAGACTTAGATCATCAAAATTCAGCCCGACATCTTCGTGTTTTCCACAAGATTCAGACGGTCTTCAAGTTACTTGTACTTGTCATCCTCATCGAGTATTGGCCATTATCATAGTCATTCTCAAGCTCAGCCGACCTTCACCATTACCCTTGTTACTTTGTTCATCCTCCTTCTTGACACTTCCTTCCTAAAGCTCTATCCGATCGACTCTCTTAGGACCACCTTTTAGCCCCGCCCATGTTGAGGAGACCAACAACCTTCTTCTTTCTCGTTGATGAGCTTCTTCGGATCTTCTTGCCTTGGACCAAGTGGTGAACATCTCACTAAACCGAGCATTCGCTGAGATCTTTGATACTGTTCGAGAGCCATTTCGCTAAAATAAATAGCGAGCAAATGAAAACCAATCTCCAATGTACCGTGATGCAATATTATGCTATGATATGCAATGTTTATGCGAATGCAATGCAATGTTTTCAAGGACCTTAGAGATTTAAATTTGTTAGACAAGCAATGAACAAACATTTATTAGTACTCTTTTTATTATTCTTTTTTTTTCTTTTGAAGTACAAGAGATAGTTCGAAACAATAAAAGAAAACATAAACATCCTAAAGCTCTAAGTCTCCCATGGGCGCTCCTCTTGGTGCCGATGTAGGCATTGATGCTTCGCTCCTCATGAAGTAGCTTTGTCAACTCTAGCACTTTCTTCTCGCTTGCATAGCACTGAGCTTCAAAGGTATCCCTTTCTTCCTTAAGCTGAATCCAAGATCTCGTCAAGTCTTCAAAATCGTGAGGCATGTCGATGAGAACAATATAGGGTACGCCACCTATAGCAACAGTTCCATAATTACCGTAAACAGCGTGAATGGCATCATGAGGTTTTGAGCTCGAGCTCGCACCCATTTGAGGTAAGGTTCCCAAGGAATGGGATTTGGTGCCCCAAAGTCTTGGTATCGCTTCTTTACCATGCCCCAAGCATGTATGAACCTTCGCTCGGTAATTCTGGAGATCGTGGTTGTAATCGAACACAATATCTTGGAGAAGCATATCATGTGGACCATCTTTTCGAGCAAAGCCAAACTGACGTAGAGCTAAAGAAGGGTTTGTTGCACCCCAAAATTTGCCCTCCTATCTCGATTTTATCTGGTTTAGGCATCACATTCACCTGCATATACTTCCATTAGGTCATTGACATTAAACAGTCATTTACATCGTGATATGCATCATTTCGTCAGATTTAAATTGACCAAAAGTTAGTTTAAATCGATATTTGCATCATTTTATAGTTATGAATACCCGTTATTCCACCGCATTCATTTTCATTTCACCGTTCTTGCATCATTTTAAGTTGATTATATGTCGATGATATCAATATTCGATTTTACAAAATGATCGCTAAAAGCGATTCGACATCGCATTTAAAATTAGTGGGAAAAATATTTCAAACTTTCGCCTAACTCACTGCTTTATGAATCTACGGTCACGTAGATCATGAAAATGTGATCTCTAATTTTCGATACATTTCAAGTTTTGTTTTTAACCGTAGGTGTTTTAAAATCGTATTTTTATTATTATCGCTTTATTTCAATTTTAATTATGTCGATAATTTTCTTTAACTGTGAAATGGCTGCTTATTTTAATATGCTTATTTTATTTTTCTGATAATTTATTGTCCGAACTTTTATCATTTTAACAATTTTAGGTGTTCATTTTATTTCAAAAATCAAACAAAAATACTATTGGCTTATTAAATTTTATCAATTTCATTTTAGGCCCATTTTATGATTAACAGTAATTTTGGCATTTGAAAAATATGAAAACCCTAATTTATTGGGTATATATATGTGTTATGTCTTTGTTAAAAGGGAGCCAAAATTTGGGGACCGAAAATGTGAAGGAGGCGGATTGGAAAAATACAAAAAATAAAGTTGAAGAGCTTGTCTTCATCTCTCACAGCCATAACCCTTTCAACTACTTCCTCGCCTCTATTCGCTGCAACCCGTGTCTTCTTCCCTTCATCATCCCTCTCATACTCCGTCCGTCACCTCTGTTTCCATCACTACCTCCCTCTTCATCAAACCGCAACACCCTTCATCTCCTCCGCCAATTGCTCTTCAATCACACCCCATCCTAAATCGCCTCACCTGCCTCCTTCCACCTCCAATCACCGGACCGAACAAACACCCTCACCGTAATTCCATTATCTCACCTTCATACTCACCACAAAACCATCGCTCCCTCATTATCCTCTCCTGTCTCTTTTCAATATCCCAAACAATCGCCTAGCCACCATCGTGTTTCATCCTCACCGAACTCCTCTCGTCGCTTTCTCACAACCGTCCCTTCATTCTCCCAACAAACCGCGATCTCTCCACCGTGTCACCGTTCTTCCCCGCCACATCTCCATCTTCACCTCCATCCTACCTCCGTTGTCTCCATCGTCTTCATCCTCCACGCGACACCCTCTCGTCATATCCCGCCACCACCTCACAACCCCTCGCCTCATCGCCGCCCTTCATCTCCGCTACACCCACCGTGACCCTCATCTCCAACACTCTCTCTACCTTCGATTCAACAACCATCCGCCAACCAATAAACCTCCTTCATCTCTATCCGCTTTACTCGCCTTCATCATCTCTCTGCCTCGCAAGCTCACCGCGACCCAACCTTCGAACCCCACCGCTACACCCTTGTCTCATAAACCCCATTTCTCCCAACAACACTTCATCTTTCTCCAACACCCAAACCAGAACCTTCATTCTCCGCCGAACAACACTTCACCGTCGTTGTCTCTTCGCTCTCGTTCTCACCTTCTCCGCATCGCTCTAACATCCCCCTGTCACGATGCCGCAACTCAACATTTTCGCTTCGACACAACTTTGGTCTTGGTAGCGCCTTCCGTTCTCAGCGATTCCAGCTACGATACGACGTTGCTGCTGATACAGAGGCCGTAACAAACCCGGACAACAAATAACAACATCAGCTTTGACATTGGTAACTCTTCGATTCCATCTCTTTTGTTTGTTTGAATAATTATGATCAGAAGAGTTTTTATGACAAATTCTGAAAGAAATTTGTATAATCGTTATGCTGTCCGTGTTTGATGAGTAGAAACGTTATGATGTAGAACAATTTTGTGACAATCTTCTGCAATATTGTTAGTTATGATATGCTACCGTGTGTTTCGAATTTTCTGTGAAAAAATATGGTGATAGCTTTGAGTTTGAACTATTTCCTTGAAATCTTGTGTAAAATTTCATAATCTTGAGTCCGGCTTCGATGACAATTTGCTGATGTGAAAGTCTTGGATTAATTTCTAATGGTTTGATTTTATTGTGTGGCCATTTGAGTTTGTTCTGTTATGCTGTCCGTTTTTTCTATTTATTTTGGACGAAGTTTGTGCCGTTTCTAGTTTGTTTTGATCAAAAGGTTGGTTATCCATGATGATGATGCAGAATTTGATTTTATTCTGATTTAGATTTGTAATACCTGCTGAAAACTCATATGATATGTGTTGTTCCTAATTTCGATAAGTGTTTGATTTTAAACTTGATTGAAGTTTGGTCGTGGTGTCAAATTATCATGTTTGATTCAATTTTGGGGTATGATGATACACGATAGCTGCTGCCCGGTTTAATGACGTTGATTTTGATAGCTTTAAATTCATTTTCTATGTTTCGAGTTTGTTAGAACAATAACAATACATGCTATGCTAATTTTTCGGTTTGTATCATCATTGAGTTGTGATATTTGTTTTGAATCGATTCTTGAAGATTAATTCGACTATTTCCTTTTGTGCTAAACAAGTTTGAGTCGAATTTTGGGATATAATGATACATGTATAGATGCTGCCCGGATTCATTGTGTTTGTTTGATTCATTTTGAAATAATGTTGATGATGCTTTGTTTCGCTTTGTGCTTTGAATCGGTTATAGCATAGTATCGTGGTTGCCATTGATTTTTGAACTTATTTGAAAAGAATTCCAATGTGCGTTTTAAGTTTGTACATGGCTGCCCCGTTTGGTAAGTGATTGAAAATATACAAGTTGGTTGATAATCCGTGGTTGATTGAGTTTATCTTGACACTTGTTTGTGTTTGCCTTTGAGTTTATGCAATTTTTGATCGATATCCCGAGCATATTTGTGATAACATGGCTGCTGCCTGAGTTTGTATTAGATAATGAAGCTTGCTTTGAAATCGATTCGTTATGTTTCAAATGTGAATTAAATAATAGCATGAGTTTGTGGTTGTTGTTTTCATTTGCGAATTAAAACTATGTTTTCCGTTTGTCATGCTACTTGATGTTAATGGAATCACTTGGTTATCATAAGCTTTGTTATGTTTAGTTTTCAATTCATTTGTGATTATTAATACATGTTCTAATTATCATTTCCATTTCATTTACTTTTCATCCCACTTATGCTACTAACGAGTTTGCTACTTGTGAAGATCTTCAAGGATTATTCAAAACACCCACTTCCAATTAGTGCATCCATACTTGCTTTAGCAATCAAAATATTGGATTACTACTTTTATTTAGCACTTAGTATTATTTAGTAATGTATATTTAATGTTGTAAATATATATAGTACTTAGTATTATTATTTTTTTATTTCATATTATATATTGTATATATAATTATATAGTATTTCTATTTTATATTTAGTATTGTATATATAATTATATAGTATTTATATTTTATATTGTATATATAATTATATAGTATTTCTATTTTATATTTAGTATTGCATATATAATTATATAGTATTTCTATTTCATATTTAGTTGTAAATACAATTATACTATTTTTATTCATATACTTTATTCGGTTTAATTTGAAAACAAAATACATACTTAAAGCATTGCAACATTCTCCGCATAGTTTTTGTTTGTATTTTGAGTGATGTAGGGATCTTCATTTGGTATCCATCCGATGCATCAAGCCTTATCCGACCTTGAAGACTACTTGGAGCTCAATTCTTGCACCAAAGCAAAGCTATTCAATTATTCAAACTAATTCGATTTGGTTGTAATAGTTTAGAATTTATTTCCTTGTGTGTTCTAATTACCGTTTAATTATGCGTTTATCATATTAGAATACATAGCCTCCTCTTGGGCTCCTCATCAAGGAAAAGGTAAACATACACAATGCACACTTGCACACATTTATAGTTTGGTCCTGGGCTTTTCTACAGCGACAACTATTCGATCGATTGTTCCAATCGGTCGTTTAGAATACTAGTGTCACGCTAGTCTCACTTTTAGGAGCATACATAAAGCCACCTTGTATGGGCTCGCTTGTTTTCCTAAAACACTTTCAAGTCAAAACAATTAATTGAACTTGTTCTTTGAAAATCAATTTTCTACAAAACAAAAACAAAACATAGTGATATGGTATTTAATTAAATTGTTAGAGGTTCGCCCGACGATTTAATTAAAATGTAAAGTATTTGGGCCATTAGAGGGTAACCCAATGACTTAAATGCTTTATTCCATAACACTTAATAAAAGTGAACTTTGTTTCACCTCACTTCTTTTCATAACAAAGATTTTGGATGAGAGATGATCGGTTGACCTCAATCACCAATCTCGATTATCGAATCGTTAGAGGATATCCCAACGTTTTAATACTTGTCATCCACAACCAAACCCAAAACACTTTCAAATTAAATTAATTAATTGAATTTGTTTTCTAAATCAATTTTTCTACAAAACACAAAAAAACATAGTGTTATGGTACTTAATTAAATTGTTAGAGGTTCGCCCAACGATTTAATTAAAATGTAAAGTATTTGGGCCATTAGAGGGTAACCCAATGACTTAAATGCTTTATTCCATAACACTTAATAAAAGTGAACTTTGTTTCACCTCACTCTTTTCATAATAAAAATTTTGATGAGAGAAGATCGGTTGACCTCAATCACCAATCTCGAGTATCGAATCGTTAGAGGATATCCCGACGTTTTGGTACTTGTCATCTACCATTAAAATCAATTCAACCCATTCAAATCCTTTTTCGCTCAAATGCGATTATCAAAAATCAAAAACATTTTCTTCTAAAATCAATACAAACAATCCAAGACATTTTCAACCAGAACTACGGAGTTTTGACTTTCCCATTGCACGAGGGAATACGTAGGCACGCGGTTTCAAAACCGTGTCAAACTCAAAATAATAACAAACAAATCCCGTTTTCTTCTTTCTTAAATTCATGATTTAGAAATTAGCGATACACACACACAAACACATTTTGAACTAAATGGGTCCCATCGAGTACGATGGACGTAAGGGGTGCTAATACCTTCCTCTTGCGTAACCGACTCCCGAATCCATCCTTTTTGGTCTTGTAGACCGCCTTATCCGATTTTTGTGGGTTTTATCTATATTTCCCCGTTCTTTCTAGAACAAATAAAATTAGGTGGCGATTTCATTGTTTTGAAAATTCATTTTAAATGATTTTTTGAAAATCGAGTTGCTTCAGTTGGCGACTTCACTGGGGACTTTAAAACTTTTTTTGACTAAGCGAGTCAACCCTAGTTTAGTTCTTCGCATGTTTGTGTGTTTGTTTATCGCTTCTTCATACTCATCTATTGTTTATTTGCTTATTTTCCTCTATACTTTGTATATTATTTTGTTGATATATTATTGTGATGGGAATTCATGGGCTTATTACATAGATAAGCCCACTACCCAGCTTCTAGGTCACCTTTAGGAATAGAGGGTCAGTAGCCTAGGTCCACTTGACTCCATTGTCTTGTTGGCCCGGCGAAGACTCCGCTTAGAGTTGGTTGTTTTAAGGAGGTTGTTGCCCGCGAGCGCAGACATCAATCTTTGGACAAATGACCTATAACTCTAAGTTTGTTCATGTTGTCCTAACCAAGACCAAACGCTCAAATTTTGGATTTCGAGCATCCCGTTAAGAGCCGTTTCTTGGGGTATACTTTTACAAATACTATCGCCACGTAGGCCTCTCGCGCGATGATAATATTTGTTAAAAGGGGATCTGAGACTCCAAGAAACATTTAGCAAAAACATTAGAACCACCTTGTTCGGGATTATTGGGTAGAAGCCTAGAGCTGTCCTATCGTAGGAGCCCACCTAAATAAGTTGTTCTAATTACCAATGTCATCCCTAATTCACGGCTCTGTGAACCTGTTATTATCATCATGTTGCATTCCATTTGCATCAATCATATCAAAAGAGTTTATTTCCCATACTATCCATGCATTATCATGCATTTCATGCATTTCAACCAGAGGACTCATTTCAACTTGGCTTCTTATTTAGAATCTCAAGACTGCAAGACTGATTTCCTGACATCGTCGTCATCATGGATCAACTTCAGGCAAGTGTGGCTGCGACGAAAACTTATATAGATGCCCAGATGGATCAATTCATGGAGGTTATCCAGAAGATTTCCCTTGGACAAGAAGATTTAAAGCAAATTGTTCAGAGGTCCGAAGTTGTTGCTACTGATCATGTTAATCCACCAGGTGTTGGACTTAACCACAAGGAGGTCCTTTCAGATCAAAATGTCAGAAACACCGTGCAAATGCATGTCAATGGAACTCCTCACTATGAGGATATCTTCGAGTCTTCGTTTGACACCTTCAAGTTTCCGATTGAAGAGACCGAGTATGAGAAAAAGATTCACCTCCTTGAGAAAAGGATGAAAGCTATTGAGGGTCGTAATTCCCTTGGTTTAGACGCTCCTAGTTTGTGCTTGGTGCCTGGTATCAAAATTCCTGCAAAGTTCAAAGTCCCCATTTTCGAGAAGTATAAGGGTACCTCTTGTCCGATTACTCACATTAAAGCCTATTGCAATAAGATGGCTCCCTATGCGGAAAATGACAAGCTCCTCATGCACTTTTTTCAAGATAGCCTCAATGGAGCATCTCTCGAGTGGTACACTCAGCTTGAACGAACTCACATCCAAAGTTGGAAAGATTTAGCTGAAGCCTTTGTCAATCAGTACGACTATAATAGGGACATGGCTCCCACCAGAATTCAACTCCAAGGTTTAACTCAGAAGACTGAAGAATCTTTCAAAGAGTATGTGCAGAGATGGAGAGAATTAGCTGCTAGAGTTCAACCTCCTCTTTTGGAACGAGAACTCATTGAGATGTTCTCCAATACCTTGCAAGGTCCCTATCTGATTGCTGGATGTACTTCTACGTTTTCACACCTGGTTGTTGTAGGGGAGCGAATTGAGCGTGGTCTCAAGATGGGTAACATTCAGGATGTTGCTATTGCTTCTGAATTTCCAGAACAAATTGATGAAGAGGCAAGTACAATTTTCGAGGAAAAGGAAGAAGTTCCTGTTTACCCTCCATTTCAAATTCCTAATCAGGTGACGAAAGATACTTCTGATCAGTGTGCTCCACAAATATGTGCTGCAACTGTCTATCAAACACCCGTTCAGTATGCTCCCCGGCAGCAGAACGCTCCTCGACAACAAACTTATCGACAGAATCGTCAACGTCGAGGTGGGAAGAATCTGATAAGGCCAAGAAAAGTGCATGATCCAATCCCTATGCCTTATAGTGAGTTGCTAACTCACCTACTCCAACATTCTTTGGTGGAGTTAAAGGAGCTCGGGACGCCTCCTTTTCCGTATCCTTTGGGATATGATCCTGATGCCTACTGTGAGTTCCATTCTGGGGCACCTGGCCATACAATTGAAGGATGTAATCTTTTCAAAGGCACAGTTCAAAAACTCATTGATTCCAAAGCAATTACGTTCACTCCAGAGGGCCTACGCATCAATTGAACTCTTCTTTGACTCAGTGAACGTCACAACTACAAAGTGCATCTTCTGAAGCAAGAAATCCATACGGAGACCAATCTCCTCAACATGGAGATTTCTAGTTTCATCTTGCATGCTCATTTGTAATTTTTCTTGTTTTGTTCAGTACTTTCTTGTATGCAAAACTTGCTCATTTCTGAATACTAATCATAATGCATTGAATATGTTCGTCTTGAATTAATCCATTCGCTATCACTCTTATTTGTTTTAGTATATTTTTGATAATCAACTCTTATTAATAAAGCAACACCTCTGGAGGGAGGATGACGAACAATTTACCAAAAATCTCAAACGATATGCTTTCGAGTAAAAACCCTGCTAACGATGTATAGGCCTTGTTTCAAATTCCCAAACACCGGAGATATAAGGGAGTGAAACCCTCGTTAACCCCTTTTGAGCCTCGAAGTAGGAGTTTCTTTTCTGTTCAGAAAAAACCCTCATTTTTTTTAACCTAGGGTAGGGTAGTGTTCAGTTAATCTGATCGAGCGTTCAAAACTCATCAAAAGTGCGCATCCAAGGATACAACAATGGTTATCCTTTAAAAGGTCAAGGAAAGTCAAAACCACAATGGTCAACCTTCGTCTATCATTAGTGTGCATCGAAAGAGAATGACACCATAATGGTTATCTCTTGCACAAGAAATCAACAGATGACGATACCACCATTGTTATCTCTCATCCGCCAAGGATTCAAGCAGTCACAATCACCTCCAATCAAACAAGGGTGGAAGATCACATGACTTGTTCAAAAGAAAAGTGATATAAAAATGACAAAAAGCCTGCTAAGTTGAAACTTCAAAATAAGTCGCTTAGGCAAAAGTCAGGCAAAAGAAAATAAAAAGAAAAAAAAGGATTACCAGACAAATAAAATCCTCGGCAAAAGAACAAAGTCGTGTGATCAGACACAAAAAGCAAAAGGTGAGGATCATGTCCAAGAAACCTCGGTTCCTCAACCGCATCATAAATTCTCAAGAGATGAATGCTCGTGATCAAGTTATCTCGAACTTAGGAAGGAGAACATCACGGAGAATGGGAGGGCACCAAATATTTTGAGCCTAAAAATCTTTTTTCTAAAACCCGTGAACTGCACTACGCTACAACCCTTGAAAGTCCTAATTGAAGCGGGTTAACTCGAAAGCGTAATTGTTACAAGAATACGGTAACCCGACTCCTAGGAGGCTTGCTAAACATTTGAGTTGGTATCACTCGCCTTTTACAAAAAATCAATGTTTCGATATCTTTTCAATAAAAATTTCTTTAACTTCAAGACAAACATGATCTTTGCATTAGAATTATCATTAGAATAAAAACATATTTGCTTCAAGTGAGCTTGCATAATGAGCATCGATGGATAATGATTGTGATTAGAATAAGTTGAGAAGTAAGGTTGTGAAGTAGCCTACTTTCAAGATGAAAACCGCCATGAGGTGTGATGTCTTCTAATTTCACCAATGGGGCATTTATGTCGAGATTCGAAAATCTCAAAGAGAGGAGTAATCAAGGGCATTCATTCGAGCAAGGTTGAAACCCTTTACCTTTGGTTGGTCGGGGTAGTGATTCCAAGTTTATAACATCAAGGGTTATCTTGATGGTACGGATCTCGTGAAGCCTTCTCGAGGCTAATCTTTCAAATTCCCTACAGATTGGGGCAAAGTATTATGTAGGGGCATTCCTCCACCTCATAATTGACCAGGTCAAGTCCAGGCGCAAGCTAAACGACCGTTAAGTTTGAATGGCATGTCAGGAAGTCAGGATCGTCATCCTTAGCTCATCAGAGATCTAAGTCTATGTTGGATTTTCTCCATCAAAAATTAAGGATCTTTATCTCCAATTCAAGTCAGGATCGTCATCCTTAGTTCATCAGAGATCCATATTCAATTCCTGGTTGTTGTTTTCCTTCAATAGAAGTCAGAAGACGGGATTCTATCCATGAGTTCCAACAACTGTCTTTGCTTCGACACATTGCATATAGTAATCATCACTGTAGTGTTTCGCGTTTTGCAGATTTTTATTATCCGAAGATCTTAGATAAGGGCGTGATGTGCCTAAGCTTTGGTCACCAACAAAGTTTCTTTCTCTCCAACAAGAGTTATCTATAACATATGTGCGCCCTTAGATGTTATTACTCTGTCCCCGACACGGAAGATCGCAAAGAGCGACTTACACCAGCAAGATGATTTTCAAAGGCTCACTTATGCCAGAAGATGTTGTCGACCCCGTCTTATGCAAAAGCTTGTAATCCAGAGCTATCGAAATCACGAACTCTACGCAACAAGATCATCGTCCCAGATGAATGTTAATCTCTAAGAGTTACTTCCCCGATGATGTTGATCATTGAAAGAGGATACTTCTATTCTACAATCCCCTTGTCAGAGTCCAAACTATCATCTCTTTGATAAAAACCAGATGATTTATATTCAATTCATGGATGGTTGATGTTTCCTCGGCAGCTCACAATTGCCTTTAGTCCCAGACGAAATATCAAAACATGCATCATTGCATTGCATAGCATCCTCAAAAAGAAAGCGTAGCATTTCCATTGATATGGAGCATTACGCTTAAAAAATAATAATCTAAAACATGCATCTAAGCATAAGCCAGATTAAAGTGTTTCTCGAGAACCTTTTGCGTCTCCGAAGAGAAATCATTCAATAAAAAATCCCCAAGTGGTATTCCCAGTCAGAGTTCCCTCAAGAAGTTCTTCTTGTTGTTGTTATCTGCATTTTTGACCCCGTGTCGGTCTCCTATATCATTCAAATTCAATTCAATTACCAAGCGTCTTACTTTTTGCAAATTTTTATTTTGGTATTCTTACGTGTTTGCTCTCACGCTAGAGCGAGTAAGAGTTGGTGTCTAACCTTCTTGCTTCTCAATTATTTGAGTATCCATACTTGTGTGTGGTAATTCATATAATTGCCACTCTTGAAGAAATTACCCCGCCTTTGGCCGAGGGATATAATATTTCTTGCACATTTGCAACCTTTAAAAGACCAATATAGTTGGGCGATCCTTGCTAGGATCCCCATTGTTTGGCTTCTTTCCCATGAATTCTCTCGATCGACGATTTTACCATTCCATATCTTCTCCCAAAGTGAGTCCGCCAATGGTCTCCTTCTTGTGTGTGTCTAATATCTTTACCCGACATATACCCCGTCTGCTCATTTTGATCATGATGCAACTTATGAAGTATGCTGCTCCAAAGATCTATGAGTTCTTACCTTCGATCCGAAGCAACTTATTGAAGTATGCTGCTCCAAAGGTCCGTCTGTTTTGTTTTGATCCGCGATGCAACTTATTAAAGTATGCGCGCTCCAAAGATCTACCTGTTCTCATTTTTGATCTCGATGCAACTTATTGAAGTATGCTCGCTCCAAAGATCTATGAGTTCTTACCTTTTCGATCTGCAAGCAACTTATGAAGTATGCTCGCTCCAAAGGTCTGTCTGGTTTTTTTTGATCATGATGCAACTTATTAAAGTATGCTCCAAAGATCTACCTGTCTCATTTTTGATCTGCGATGCAACTTATTGAAGTACGCTGCTCCAAAGATCTATGAGTTCTTACCTTTCGATCCGCAAGCAACTTATTGAAGTATGCTGCTCCAAAGGTCCGTTTCGTTTTTGATCTGCGATGCAACTTATGAAGTATGCGCTGCCCAAAGATCTACCGTTTCATTTTCGATCTCGCGATGCAACTTATTGAAGTATGCTGCTCCAAAGATCTATGAGTTCTTACCTTTCCGATCCGCAAGCAACTTATGAAGTATGCTGCTCCAAAGGTCCGTCTGGTTTCTTTTTGATCTGCGATGCAACTTATTCAAGTATGCTGCTCCAAAGATCTATCGCTTTCATTTCTAGTCTCAGAAGTCGCTTATTTAAGCACATTCGCTTCTCGATGTAATCAAATCTTTACAAAAATAACACCAAAAATCAAGAAAAAAAATCAAAAAATATAAATATTTCTACTTGTTCTTCTGAGCAAATTTTTTGTTCTTAGTATTTAATTTCACCTTGAAAGCTCGAAGGCTAGCACCAATCTCACTTTCGTGTTTAAGACGATTAAATAGGCAACGTTGCACCCCAAAATTTGCCTCCTATCTCGATTTTATCCGGTTTAGGCATCACATTCACCGCATATACTTCCATTAGGTCATTGACATTATCATTTACACATCGCATATGCATCATTTCGTCATTTAAATTGACCAAAAGTTAGTTTAAATCGATATTTGCATCATTTTATAGTTATGAAATACCGTTATTCCACCGCATTCATTTTCATTTCACCGCTTCTTGCATCATTTTAAGTTGATTATATGTCGATGATATCAATATTCCGATTTTACAAACAGATCGCTAAAAGCGATTCGACATTGATTTAAAATTAGTGGGAAAAATATTTCAAACTTTCGCCTCTAACTCACTGCTTTATGAATCTACGTGTCACGTAGATCATGAAAATGTGATCTCTCTAATTTTTCGATACATTTCGAAGTTTTGTTTTTAACCGTAGGTGTTTTAAAATCAGGTATTTTTTATTATTATCGTTTTATTTCAATTTTAATTATGTCGATAATTTTTCTTTAATCTGTGAAATCCGTCGTTTATTTTAATATGCTTATTTTATTTTTCGGATAATTTATTGTCCGAACTTTTATCATTTTAACAATTTTAGGTGTTCATTTTTATTTCAAAAAATCAAACAAAAAAATACTATTGGGCTTATTAAATTTTATCAATTTCATTTTTAGGCCCATTTTATGATTAACGGTAATTTTGGCATTTGAAAAAAATATGAAAACCCTAATTTATTGGGTATATATATGTGTTATGTCTTTGTTAAAAGGGAGCCAAAATTTGGGGACCGAAAATGTGAAGGAGGCGGATTGGAAAAATACAAAAAATAAAGTTGAAGAGCTTGTCTTCATCTCTCACAGCCATAACCCTTTCAACTACTTCCTCGCCTCTATTCGCTGCAACCCGTGTCTTCTTCCCTTCATCATCCCTCTCATACTCCGTCCGTCACCTCTGTTTCCATCACTACCTCCCTCTTCATCAAACCGCAACACCCTTCATCTCCTCCGCCAATTGCTCTTCAATCACACCCCATCCTAAATCGCCTCAGCCGCTGTCTCTCCCTTCCACCTCCAATCACCGGACCGAACAAACACCCTCACTGTAATCTCCATTATCTCACCTTCATACTCTCAGCCACAAAACCATCGTTCCCCTCATTATCCCTCTGTTCCTCTTTTCAATATCCCAAACAACTGCCTAGCCACCATCGTGCTCTATCCTCACCGAACTCCCTCTGTCCGCCTTCTCACAACCCGTCCCTTCATTCTCCCAACAAACCGCGTATCTCTCCACCGTGTCACTGTTCTTCCCTGCCACATCTCCATCTTCACCTCCATCCTACCTCCCTGTTGTCTCCATCGTCTTCATCCTCCACGCGTACACCCTCTGTCGCGTTATCCTGCCACCACCCTCTGTCAACCCCTCTGTCTCATCGTCGCCTCCTTCATCTCCGCGTTACACCCACCGTGACCCTCATCTCCAACACTCCCTCTCTACCTTCGATTCAACAACCATCCGCCGAACCAGCGAAACCTCCTTCATCTCTATCCGCCTTACTCAGCTTCATCATCTCCCTCTGTCTCGCAAGCTCACCGCGACCCAACCTTCGAACCCCACCGTTACACCCTTGTCTCGCCGAAACCCCCATTTCTCCCAACAACACTTCATCTTTCTCCAACACCCAAACCGTAACCTTCATTCCTCTGCCGAACAACACTTCACCGTCGTTGTTCTCTGCTCTCTGTTCTCACCTTCTGCTACTGCCTCTAACATCCCCCTGTCACGATGCCGCAACTCAACATTTTCGCTTCGACACAACTTTGGTCCCGTAGCTTCCGTTCGCCGATTCCAACACGATACGACGCTGTCACCGAGAGTCGTAACAAACCCGGACAACAAATAACAACATCAGCTTTGACATTGGTAACTCTTCGATTCCATCTCTTTTGTTTGTTTGAATAATTATGATGCTGTAAAGAGTTTTTTTATGACAAATTCTGAAAGAAATTTGTATAATCGTTATGCTGTCCGTGTTTGATGAGTAGAAACGTTATGATGTAGAACAATTTTGTGACAATCTTCTGCAATATTGTTAGTTATGATATGCTACCGTGTGTTTCGAATTTTCTGTGAAAAAATATGGTGATAGCTTTGAGTTTGAACTATTTCCTTGAAATCTTGTGTAAAATTTCATAATCTTGAGTCCGGCTTCGATGACAATTTGCTGATGTGAAAGTCTTGGATTAATTTCTAATGGTTTGATTTTATTGTGTGGCCATTTGAGTTTGTTCTGTTATGCTGTCCGTTTTTTCTATTTATTTTGGACGAAGTTTGTGCCGTTTCTAGTTTGTTTTGATCAAAAGGTTGGTTATCCATGATGATGATGCAGAATTTGATTTTATTCTGATTTAGATTTGTAATACCTTGCTGAAAAACTGCGATGATATGTGTTGTTCCGGAATTTCGATAAGTGTTTGATTTTAAACTTGATTGAAGTTTGGTCGTGGTGTCAAATTATCATGTTTGATTCGAATTTTGGGGTATGATGATACACGTATAGCTGCTGCCCGGGTTTAATGACGTTGATTTTTGATAGCTTTAAATTCATTTTTCTATGTTTCGAGTTTGTTAGAACAATAACAATACATGCTATGCTAATTTTTCGGTTTGTATCATCATTGAGTTGTGATATTTGTTTTGAATCGATTCTTGAAGATTAATTCGACTATTTCCTTTTGTGCTAAACAAGTTTGAGTCGAATTTTGGGATATAATGATACATGTATAGATGCTGCCCGGATTCATTGTGTTTGTTTGATTCATTTTGAAATAATGTTGATGATGCTTTTGTTTCGTTTGTGCTTTGAATCGGTTATAGCATAGTATCGTGGTTGCCATTGATTTTTGAACTTATTTGAAAAGAATTCCAATGTGCGTTTTAAGTTTGTACATGGCTGCCCCGTTTGGTAAGTGATTGAAAATATACAAGTTGGTTGATAATCCGTGGTTGATTGAGTTTATCTTGACACTTGTTTGTGTTTGCCTTTGAGTTTATGCAATTTTTGATCGATATCCTGAGCATATTTGTGATAACATGGCTGCTGCCCGGAGTTTGTATTAGACGAATGAAGCTTGCTTTGAAATCGATTCGTTATGTTTCAAATGTGAATTAAATAATAGCATGAGTTTGTGGTTGTTGTTTTCATTTGCGAATTAAAACTATGTTTTCCGTTTGTCATGCTACTTGATGTTTATGGAATCACTTGGTTATCATAAGCTTTGTTATGTTTAGTTTTCAATTCATTTGTGATTATTAATACATGTTCTAATTATCGCATTTCCATTTCATTTACTTTTCATCCCACTTATGCTACTAACGAGTTTGCTACTTGTGAAGATCTTCAAGGATTATTCAAAACACCCACTTCCAATTAGTGCATCCATACTTGCTTTAGCAATCAAAATATTGGATTACTACTTTTATTTAGCACTTAGTATTATTTAGTAATGTATATTTAATGTTGTAAATATATATAGTACTTAGTATTATTATTTTTTTATTTCATATTATATATTGTATATATAATTATATAGTATTTCTATTTTATATTTAGTATTGTATATATAATTATATAGTATTTATATTTTATATTGTATATATAATTATATAGTATTTCTATTTTATATTTAGTATTGCATATATAATTATATAGTATTTCTATTTCATATTTAGTTGTAAATACAATTATACTATTTTTATTCATATACTTTATTCGGTTTAATTTGAAAACAAAATACATACTTAAAGCATTGCAACATTCTCCGCATAGTTTTTGTTTGTATTTTGAGTGATGTAGGGATCTTCATTTGGTATCCATCCGATGCATCAAGCCTTATCCGACCTTGAAGACTACTTGGAGCTCAATTCTTGCACCAAAGCAAAGCTATTCAATTATTCAAACTAATTCGATTTGGTTGTAATAGTTTAGAATTTATTTCCTTGTGTGTTCTAATTACCGTTTAATTATGCGTTTATCATATTAGAATACATAGCCTCCTCTTGGGCTCCTCATCAAGGAAAAGGTAAACATACACAATGCACACTTGCACACATTTATAGTTTGGTCTGGCTTTTCTCAATGACAACTATTCGATCGATTGTTCCAATCGGTCGTTTAGAATACTAGTGTCACGCTAGTCTCACTTTTAGGAGCATACATAAAGCCACCTTGTATGGGCTCGCTTGTTTTCCTAAAACACTTTCAAGTCAAAACAATTAATTGAACTTGTTCTTTTGAAAATCAATTTTCTACAAAACAAAAAACAAAACATAGTGATATGGTATTTAATTAAATTGTTAGAGGTTCGCCCGACGATTTAATTAAAATGTAAAGTATTGGGCCATAGAGGGTAACCCAATGACTTAAATGCTTTATTCCATAACACTTAATAAAAGTGAACTTTGTTTCACCTCACTTCTTTTCATAACAAAGATTTTGATGAGAGATGATCGGTTGACCTCAATCACCAATCTCGAGTATCGAATCGTTAGAGGATATCCCAACGTTTTGATACTTGTCATCCACAACCAAACCCAAAACACTTTCAAATTAAATTAATTAATTGAATTTGTTTTCTAAATCAATTTTTCTACAAAACACAAAAAAACATAGTGTTATGGTACTTAATTAAATTGTTAGAGGTTCGCCCAACGATTTAATTAAAATGTAAAGTATTTGGGCCATTAGAGGGTAACCCAATGACTTAAATGCTTTATTCCATAACACTTAATAAAAGTGAACTTTGTTTCACCTCACTCTTTTCATAATAAAAATTTTGGATGAGAGAAGATCGGTTGACCTCAATCACCAATCTCGAGTATCGAATCGTTAGAGGATATCCCGACGTTTTGGTACTTGTCATCTACCATTAAAATCAATTCAACCCATTCAAATCCTTTTTCGCTCAAATGCGATTATCAAAAATCAAAAACATTTTCTTCTAAAATCAATACAAACAATCCAAGACATTTTCAACCAGAACTACGGAGTTTTGACTTTCCCATTGCACGAGGGAATACGTAGGCACGCGGTTTCAAAACCGTGTCAAACTCAAAATAATAACAAACAAATCCCGTTTTCTTCTTTCTTAAATTCATGATTTAGAAATTAGCGATACACACACACAAACACATTTTGAACTAAATGGGTCCCATCGAGTACGATGGATGTAAGGGTGCTAATACCTTCTCTTGCGAACCGATTCTCGAATCCATCCTTTTGGTCTTGTAGACCGCCTTATCCGATTTTTGTGGGTTTTATCTATATTTCCCCGTTCTTTCTAGAACAAATAAAATTAGGTGGCGATTTCATTGTTTTGAAAATTCATTTTAAATGATTTTTTGAAAATCGAGTTGCTTCAGGGTTGTAAGTGATACCTCCCCTTATACCAAGTAGCGGTACATTAGGAAATTCTCCACAACGCTCGATGAAGGTGAAGTCCTTTTGAGAGAAAAGATTCCAACGAATATCTGAATGAGAGAGTGACATCAATCTTTGAGACCATCTCAATCTTTGTTCATTCTTCAAAACTGATGGAGGAAGGTGCGAAATAAACCACCTTGAAAGTAACGGTATACAACACATGAGAGTTCCTTGTTTCTTAGTAGTACGGGTGTGGAGAGAATGCAGGATGTCTCCAAGTAAAGTAGGCACTGGATTACGGGTAAGAAACAACTTGATGGCATTGACATCTATGAATTGATCCGAGTTAGGGAATAGAACCTAGCCATAAATTAGCAAGGCCACAATGTTCTCAAATGCATGGAAACTCATAACTTTGAGGAATTCTCGGGCTTTCTTGATTAAGAACTTGGAAAGTAAACCCTTAACTCCACTTCTAGTTTCCCAATTGGCTTCAATGTCTGAGCGCTTAAGGTGTAAGGCGGATGCGATGTCTTCGAACTTAGGAACCTTTTCTAGACCGGTGAATGGCATTTGATCAAGAATAGGTATCCCAAGTAGCTTAGAGAACTCTTCCAAGGTAGGAACCAACTGATAATCTGGAAATGTAAAGCAATGGTGTTTCGGATCAAAGAACTAGAATAGGACATGCATCATATCTTCTTCAAAACCGGAGATAACCAAATCAAGCAGATAACCATGTCTTTTGATGAACTGAGCATGGTCGGAATTTCAAACCAATTTTTGAGTTGAGAAGGGATACCCATGAAGTTGATTCGGATAGTCTTTCTAGAAGCCATAATACCCTACAAAACAGAGCAAAGATAAATCCCTAGGTCCTTGAAATAGTTAGAAATGATATGCAATGCGAATGATGTCATGATGTCATGTTTAGCACACACAAGCAATTCACACAATGAGCCTATGTTTAAGGCTTGCATGAGGCATAGGTGATTACCCTACCAAAAGTTTGAGTTGGTTCATCCTGTCCTATAATAGTAACCGGGTTCTAGGAATCTCATATCATAGATCTTTCTCGTAGGCGCTTATTTCAATACGACGGCCAAGTGGTCGATCGAAAATGTCCCAAAAGTCTAATCTCAATGAGCGAGCATCAAGATCAACCAACCTTGGTCTACACCAAAGCCGGCCATCTCACTACCTTCTAATGGCCAAGATGGGTCAATTAAGGTTCTAAAAGTTTAGTTAGCGCTTGATGACACCACGCAGAAGCCAAATACTATCTTCAACTTGGGAATGAAGAGTATCGGGACAACCAAAGTGTCACGCTAACGTAGCCATCATGTTGACCGTAGTTATCGCCTAACGGTCGCAATGATCTAATGCTACTTACCTAAAAGGAAACCGGATCCGGTGTAGGATCCCCCAACAATATAATACCCAAGCAACCCTTAAAGATAAAGCATACAAGTCAAACAAAAAGCAATAAAAGTTATCTAGAAATCCCTAAGGCAATTCTCTTTAAGGGTGTCATCCCAGCAGAGTCGCCATCAGAATACGTGAACCGACTTTGTAGGATTTTGTATCCAAATGTGCGGATAGCAAGAGTCGCCACCGACTTTTATTTTTATCCAATTAAGGGAAGGTAAAAGTAAAAAAGACCTTCGTTAGATTCGAGTTCGGGAGAATGGTTATGAAAAGGAAGGTATTAGCACCCTTTCCATCCGCAGCTTATTCTACGGACTCTTAGTTGCTCTTAGATAACTTTTTAAAATTGCTTTCGTGTGTTTGACAAAATGTTTTGAAAAGGCATTTCGCTTTGACTTTGTAATGACTCATGTAGGAGTGTATACAAAGTGTTCGAAATGTTTTGTTTTGAAAAGAATTTGAACTTTGAAAAAGTGTGTGGTGTGAAAAGCATTTGATAGAGCAAGCAACTAAGAGACTTATTTACCCACCTTTAATTGGTCGCTTTATTGTACTTCTACATTCCTTTAGAATAGCGCTAGCCATACCATTAGTTAGTAGGTAGTTCCATTCGTTGGATGTAAGCGGGACATTCAAGGGACATCGGATGGTCATAGAAGGCAACTTGTGGAAGTATCCTAGCACATTCGAAGGACTATCATCATTTTCAGAGGCGACAATCGAGGGTCGAGATCATGTATTCGGAGGCGACATCGTGGGTCTTATGATCTTGTATCAAGGGACTATGATGATTTGTTTGGAAGGCAACGGTGCTAGAATACCTCTACGTTCGAGGGACATGACCATTTTGAATTCGTAAGGTAACGAGAGAGAATTACCCTAAGGGGTGTGTGTGTGAGAGAAGTGTATTGAATTCAAAATATGTTATCTTGAAAATTAGTGGGCTATGTTCAATTTTAGTCTTGCCATACACGCCTAATTACTAGCAATTTATAGGGTGCGGAAATTAAAATGCGGAATGTAAAAGCGGAAATGTAAAGGTGCGGAAAGTAAAACCTACGCTATTACAAGGCTTTGGGGCAGATACATAATTAAAAATGCGGAAAATAAAATCCTAAATTAAACTATTACATCCCATGAGCAATTACATTATTGGAAAAAAAGAATGATAAAATGATAAAGAGAAAATCGTCTGAATCGGATCAACCTGTACAAAAAGAAGAAATCGGAAAATGCAATATGAATCGAACAAGAGAAAAAATGTTAGAAAAATGCAAATTTTAATATGAGAAAATTACTACATGCTGGAAATAAGATAAATAAGCTAAAATAATTTTTTGGGATTTTTTAGAAAAGGTTTAATAATTAAAATGCAATTAAAAGTGAATTAAATGCAAAAATATAAATAAAAATAAATATGCATGCAAAAAGATATTTTTTAATTTATTAAATTAAATAAAGGTTTTTATGACAATAATGCAAAAAGAATAAATATTTTTGTAATTTTTTAATGCAGAATAAAATTGTGAAAGGAAATTAAAATAATATGAAAATATTAAATAAATATGAAAAATATGAAACAAAATGCAAACTTGTTAAAAATCCAAATGCCATGGCTAGGGATCGAACACAGGACGTCTCCTTCACAAACCCACGCCTTTGCCATCTGATCTGAAGCGCACGCGTGTCATTGAAACAGAACGGACGGACGGATGACGCCGCCCGGTTGCACCATTCACGCGCCAAGAACTTCATCGCTCATTTGAAACTGGGAATTTTCGTCTGGTCTCGCTTACGCTAGCAATTCTCAAAATCTTATACGTATAATATAAATAAGTTATGAGTACATGGATCGATTGGAAATCACATTCTAAACACACTGGTAATGGTCTTTTGGTCTAATTTAACCGATTTAAGGAGGCCCTAATTCGATTCAGAAAACCCTAACAATGGTGTATTTCGATTCCGGCCATAGAAACTCAATTCGATTGTCCAGATAGCTTGCAAACTTTGTTCTAAACACAAAACAATCATCAAAACACATTAATAATGCATGATAAACAGAAATCGAAATTTGAAAATTCAAGAACAAACCAAACACGGATTGCTTGATTCTTGATGTTTTTGCAAAGTAAAGGTCTGATTCGCTTCTGGAGGTATCAAGGAACCTGTTGGACACCTCAAAAACGATTGAGAATGGCTGGAAGTAGGATTCCCACTTGCTTCAAGAACACAATTTTTTTGAATTAGGTTAGGGTTTCTAAAGGCAATTTTTCCGTTCTCTTGCAATTGGTATGCATCAAGTATATATGCTGGATGGATTTGGCATTGTTTTTGGAAAGATTTGATCAATAATCAATGGAAATCAATTTTGATTTTTTCATGAAATCAAATTTTCAAACTTTGGTCCAATTTCAATCTAATCTTCCCATATTTGATCCAATTTCAAATTGCCGGCATTTATGGGTTAATTGGATCACAAGCAAGCAATAAAAATCAATCTTTCAATTAATTTGGATTTTATACTTTATTTTTCAAATTAATTTGTATTTAAATGAATAAGTTCCAAATTAAATAGGAAAACAAAATAGAAAATCGTGGCATTGGGCTTGGACATTCCTAATGGCATGAGGAATAAGTTTGGATGAAGAAAAAGTAGGCCCATTTGCAAAAGATTTGATTTTTTGAAGTATCTCTCTTTGTGCATTCTTTCAAAATTTCCCAACTTGTGAATGGTGTATCTTGCTCAATTTTCCACATTTTTGAGTGTTCTTGGACTTTTTGGAAAGCTCTAAGAGTCCTCTAAACAATGTCTTTGGTCTCATCTCAATTGGAGTTACCATGCTCAATATATCTTCAAAACAAAAAGTTGACTTTTTGTTGACTTTGAAAATGACATGTAATGTTTTGAGCTATACCTCTCAAATGAAGCATTTTTTGGACATTCTTGTGAGACATGAAGTTGTAGAGAATTGAATTTCCTTCAAAATGAGCTTTGGTGGGAAAATTTCTAAGAAAGTATGAGAAAGTTATGATCAGTCAAAGTTCAGTTGACTTTTCACCTAGAAACCCTAATTTAGAAAGTTTGACTTTTGAGCAAATCTTGAGTTTTCTTGATGAATCATGATCAACCCTTGATCAAATGATGAATGTAACTTCAAAATGAGGATGTTGACAAAAAATTATGAAGTTTGACTATATGTTGACCACAGTTGACTTTTTGTCCAATACACCCGATTTTCAACCATCTGAGCAATTGCCTGAGGAAACTTGACTTGTGAGGCTTGAAACTTGACATGGAGAATCTTTGAAGCATATGAGGAGGCATGAAGACCATTGAAGATGTTGGAAATCCATCTTGACTTGAGAGATACCAAACCCTAGTTTGGGTTGATTGTCTAGGAGAGAGTTTGTCTGATCAACTCTTGAGGAATCCTTGAGTATGGATGTATGAAATCTCTTGAGTAGATGGAGGGCAAATTTTGGGGTATGACACCTACCAAAAGTTTGAGTTGGTTCATCCTGTCCTATAATAGTAACCGGGTTCTAGGAATCTCACATCATTGATCTTTCTCGTAGGCGTTTATTTCAATACGACTACCAAGTGGTCGAATCGAAAATATCCCAAAAGTCTCGATCTCAATGAGCGTAGCATCGAGTATCAGCCAACCTCGGTCTACACCAAAGCCGGCCATCTCACTACCTTCTAATGGCCAAGATGGGTCAATTAAGGTTCTAAAAGTTTAGTTAGTGCTTGATGACACCACGCAGAAGCCAAATACTATCCTCAACTTGGAAATGAAGAGTATCAGACATCCAAAGTGTCACACTAACGTAGCCATCATGTTGACCGCTTCGATATCGCCTAACGGTCGCGACGATTTATTGCTACTTACCTAAAAGGAAACCCGGATCCGGGTGTAGGATCCCCCAAAAATATAATACCCAAGCAACCCTTAAAGATAAAGCAAGCAAGTCAAACAAAAAGCAGTAAAAGTGAGCTAGAAATCCCTAAGGCATTCTCTCTTTAGGGTGTCTCCAGAGTCGCCAGCTCGAACACGTGAACTGACTTTGTGGATTTTTGTATCGCAAATGTGCGGATAGCAAGAGTCGTCACCGACTTTTCTTTTATCCAATTAAGGGAAGGTAAAAAGTATAGAAAAAGACCTTCGTTAGATTCCGAGTAAGGGAGAAGGTTATGAAAAGGGAAGGTATTAGCACCCCTTTCCATCCGTAGTTATCTACGGGCTCTTAATTGTTCTTAGATCACTTTAAAATTGTGCTTTCTGTGTGTTTGACAAAAATGTTTTGAAAAGGCATTTCGCTTTGACTTTGTAATGATTCATGTAGGAACGTATACAAAGTGTTCGGAAATGTTTCGTTTTGAAAAGAGTTTGAACTTTGACAAAAGTGTGTTGTGTGAAAAGTATTTTGATAGAGCAAGCAACTAAAAGTCTTATTACCTACTCAGAATTGGTCGTTTTCGTATTGTTTTACTTTCCTTTAGAATAGCGCTATCCATACCATTAGTTGGTAGGTAACTCTATTTGTTGGATGTAAAAGGGACATTCGAAGGGACATCGTATGGTCATAGAAAGCAACTTGTAGGAAGTATCCTAGCACATGCGAAGGGACTATCATTATTTTTTGTAGGTGACAATCGAGGGTCAAGATCATGTATTCGGAGGCGACATCGTGGGTCTTATGATCTTGGTATCAAAGGGACTATGATGATTTGTTTTGAAGGCAACGGTGCTAGAATACCTCTACGTTCGAGGGACATGACCATTTGTATTTGTAAAGGCAACGAGAGAGAATGACCCTAAGGGGTGCATGTGTGAAAGAGTGTGTCAAATTCAGATATGTTATCTATGAAGTTAGAGTGGGCTATGTTCAATTTTATCTTGCCATACACGCCTAATTACTAGCAGTTTATAGGGTGCGGAAATGAAAATGCGGAAAGATAAATCCTACGCTATTACATGGCTTTGGGGCAGATACATAATTTAAACTTGCGGAAAATAAAAGCCCTAATTAAGCTATTACATCCCATAAGCAGTTACATTATTTATAAAAAAAAGCAGTAAAAGAAATCGTCTGAAACGGGATAACCTGTAAAAAGATGAAAAATCGGAAAATACGAGAGAAATCGAATAAGAGGAAAATGTTAGTAAAAATGCAAATTTTTAAATGAGAAAAATATTTCATGCTGGAAATAACATAAATATGCTAAAATAATTTTTTGGGATTTTTTGGAAAAGATTTAATAATTAAAAACTAATTAAAAGTGATTTAAATGATAAATTAGGAATAAAAATAAATATGCATGCAAAATAATATTTTTTAATTTTATAAATTAAATAAACATTTTATGAAAATAAATGCAAAAGGAAAAATATTTTTGATGATTTTTAATGCATGAGAAAAAATATTGAAATTAATTAAAATGCATGTAAAATATAAAATAAATAAGAAAATAGAAAAATATGAGAAAATAGTTGAGTTTGTGAAAAAGAATACAAAACCGGTCCCTGTGAGGTTCGAACTCATGACATGGGAGAGCATCATTGCACAGGAAGCGTCTTAACCACTAGGCCACTTGACATCTGGTGTTGGAAAAGATAAAAACAAATGCATTTGAATGATGACGCGTCCTGGATGTGAGTCAAACCAAGTCAGCACGCGTGGGGTCCAGTTGGAAAGAGAGAATGAATCAGAGCGCGTTATAACGCCACGCCAGCCGCTCGCCGGAGTCCAATGGTCAACGACGCCGGAGCCCTAGCTCCGGTCGTCTTCTCCGATTGCTCAAACCTGAAAACTTGAGAAATACGCAAAATAAAAGCTCTAAAGTACCCTACCCCCTAAATCGGACCTTCTGAATCCAATGGTGATATTGGTTTTCCCCGAAAATGCCTGTAACACCCGGTTCGATCGAAACAGACCAAAATGCCCTAGCAATGGTGGTTTACGCTTTCTACGTCTAAGCTTGCATGAAAGGCATCATTCATGATCTACTTGATGTCCTGAATACATTCAAACACTCAAAAACAGTTAATAACACATGGAAAAGGAAAATCGAATTTTGTGAGTTTACCAAACCGGTGAGAGCTAGCTGGCACGTTTCAGGGCGATTTGGCTTCGTGTAAAGATTGCTTTGAACTCCTGGGATGTCAAGGAACAAGATTGGATGGCTGGATTGGACTGAAACTTGCTGGAAAACAAAATTCGATTTTTCAAGTTTCTTGAAAAAATTTGGCAAAATAAGGGTTATGCTTTGAGCTAGGGTTTCGTCTCCTTGTCTTGTGAACTTGCTGGCTATTTATAGAGTGATTTGGGATGGCAAAGAGGAGGAAAAAAGATTTGATCTTGAATGTGCATTTATATTTTTTCAAATAAAATCAAATATTGGAAAAAAAATTGATTTTTTCATCAATGTGAAGGCTAGCACGAAATTGGTAAGAATCATGGGCTATCTTGGACCTCAAGCATGATATAAAATCATTCTCCTTAAAAAAAAAATCTTATTTTCATATTTTATATAATTTAATTTTGAATTAAATGGTTTAAAATCCAAAAATAAATCAATAAAATAGAAAATTGCCATGGCCAAGCATTTATGGGTCACAAATAATGTCATGAACCAGTTTGGATCAAAAGATTATAGGCCCATTTGGAAAATTTTGCATTTTGACCAAAATGTCCTTTTGTGCAATTTTCCAAAATTGCCCAACTTTTGAATAGTATATCTTGCTCAATTTTCCACATTTTTGAGTGTTCTTGGACTTTTTGGAAAGCTCTAAGATTCCTCTAACCAACCTTTTTGGTCTCATCTCAATTGGAGTTTCCATGCTTAATATATCTTCAAAACAAAATGTTGACTTTTGTTGACTTTGAAAAGGACTCAGAATGTTTTGATCCATACCTTCCAAATGAAGCATTTTTTGAACATTCTTGTGAGACATGAAGTTGTAGAGAATTGAATTTCCTTTAAAACAAGAGGTGGTGGAAAATTTCGAGAAAGTATGAAGAAGTTATGCTCACCAAAGTTCGTTGACTTTTCTCGAGAAACCCTAATTTAGAAAGTTTGACTTTTGAGCAAATCTTGAGTTTTCTTGATGAATCATGATCAACCCTTGATCAAATGATGAATGTAACTTCAAAATGAAGATGTTGACCAAAAATCATGAAGTTTGACTGTATGTTGACTATAGTTGACTTTTTGTCTAATACAACTGATTTTCAACCATCTGAGCAATTGTCTGAGGAAACTTGACTTGTGAAGCTTGAAACTTGACATGGAGAACATTTGAAGCATATGAGGAGGCATGATGAACATTGGAGATGTTGGAAATCCATTTTGATCTGAGAATCACCAAACCCTAGTTTGGGTTGATTGTCTAGGAGAGGGTTTGTCTGATCAACCCTTGAGGAATCCTTGAGTATGGATGTATGGAATGTCTTTGAGAAGATGGAGGGCAAATTTTGGGGTATGACACTACTCATAACCTGGATCAGACCGAGCAGATGCAGATGTTTGTGAATGGTCTGAGAATCAAAATGAAGCAACTCATTGACACAGCTGCTGGTGGCTCATCTAACTTCTCAGCAGCCACCGACATCAGGAAGATTATTGAAGCGATAGCTGCAAATGAGCATTTGGAGTTATACGACAGGGTTGCAAGCAAGCCAGATGGAGTTATAGATTTGAAGCTGGAAGCCAATAAGCAGTTAAAAATTGAAGAAACAATAGCTGCCGAAGTTGAAAAGAAGTTGAAAGCCATGAATATTACTACACAACAGGTGGCTCAAGTCCAACAAGGTCAAAGTACTATATGTGATATTTGTGGTGGACCTCATCTGACAGCACACTGTCTTGCAACAACTCAGCAGATTGAGGAAATCAAGTTCCTCAAACAGAATAATCCTTATTCCAACACTTACAATCCAGGTTGGAAGAACCATCCAAACTTTGGGGTGGAGGGATCAAAAAGCAAACACTCAACAACAAGGTCAGGGACAATACCAAAACCAGTATCAACAACAACAAAAACAACAAACTCCTAAGAAAGCAGATTGGGAGTTAGCTTTTGAAAAAATGGCAGCTCATAATATTCAATTTCAGGAGGAAACAAGAAACAATCACAAGAACACCTCAGCGTCAATCAAAAATCTTGAGGTTCAGATGGGGCAAATAGCTCAAGAATTGGCGAATGTGCAAGCACTGGGCTCTCTGCCGAGTTCAACTGTACCAAATCCAAGAGATAATCAGGGGATGAAAGCTGTGGTGACAAGAGGTGGAAAAACTGTGGGAGATGTTGAGAACAAAGAGATTGAAGAGGAGAGTTTGCTTGAGGTTGATCTAGAAATCAGGGAGGATCAAAAAGAGACTGAGAAAAAATAGGAAGACCCGTTGGAGAAAAAGAAAAGCCTAAAGAAGAGAAACCTAAAGTTGTCCTCCCATACCCTGCAAGAACTAAGAAGAAAGATCTGAATGAGAAAAACTTCGAGAAATTTTTGGAGTTTTTCAATAAGCTTGAGATTAACATTCCTTTTTCTGAAGCTTTAGAGCAGATGCCAATTTATGCAAAGTTCATGAAGGACATCATTTCAAAAAAACGCTCATTAGAGACTGAACCGGTTATACTAACTGAAAGGTGTAGTGCTATTTTGCAGGGTCTAAAGGTTCCACTAAAGAAGAAAGACAAAGGGGCAGTAACTATCCCTTGTGCTATAGGGGATAGGACATTCAAAAAGGCACTGATTGACCTTGGCGCTGGTGTAAGTCTTATGCCTCTCTCTATTTATAACAAGCTTGGCATTGGTGAATTCAAAGATACAAGGATGACATTACAGTTTGCTGACAATTCAATGAAAAGACCACATGGAATAGCAACGAATGTTCTTGTGAAGATAGACAAGTTTGTGTTTCCGGTTGATTTTGTGGTTCTGGATATGCCGGAAGACGAAGAAATTCCAATAATATTGGGAAGACCTTTTCTTGAAACAGGGAGAGTGATGATAGACATGGAAGAAGGAACTATGACCCTCAAGGTCTACGATGAAGAGCTAAAAATCAATGTTAGAGAGTCAATGAAGTTCAAGGAAGATATTGGCACAAGCAAGAATGTTGGAGTTTTGGATACATTATTCACCAAATCGGTGCATAGCCATGTACCTGAATTACCTCTAGAGAGAGTGTTGAGTCTGGCCATTTTTGAAAGAGATGGAGAGATTGATGAAAAGGAGTTAGAGGTTTTAGATATGATGGAAACTCAACCTAAATGGGCGAAACATACTTCAAACAGGTGGGAAGATTTAAGGCATCCACAACCTGTCATAGAAAAAAAGGAAGAAAAGAAAGGGATGGAGTTGAAACAGCTACCTAGGAATTTGAAATATGTTTTTCTTGATTCAGAAGAGAAATGTCCAGCAATTATCAACTCTGCCCTAAAAGTTGTGCAGGAGGAAAAACTCATACAGGTACTTAAGAGATGCAAAAGTGCTATTGGATGGGCAATCGAAGACTTGAAAGGTATTAGCCCTACAGTGTGTATGCACAAGATTCTAATGGAGGATGATCATAAGCCAGTCGTGCAACCTCAAAGAAGACTTAATCCAGCGATGAAGGAAGTTGTGCGTAAGGAAGTCGTGAAGTTGTTGGATGCGGGACTCATTTACCCGATATCTGATAGCTCATGGGTGAGTCTGGTTCATGTTGTACCAAAAAAGGGAGGAACAACGGTTATGATGAACAAGAAGAACGAGTTGATTCCAACCAGAACGGTCACCAGATGGAGAGTATGCATTGATTATAGAAGGTTGAACATTGCTACAAGGAAATATCACTTTCCTCTTCCTTTCATTGATCAGATGTTAGAAAGATTAGCTGGACATGATTACTATTGCTTTTTAGATGGGTATTCAGGATATAACCAAATTGCAGTAGCCCCTGAAGATCAGGAAAAGACCACCTTCACATGTCTTTACGGTATTTTTTCCTACAAACGGATGCCATTTGGCTTATGTAACGCCCCAGCTACTTTTCAAAGGTGCATGACATCTATATTCGCTGACATGCTCGAGAGGAACATGGAAGTATTTATGGATGACTTTTCGGTGTTCGGGCCCTCGTTTGACGAGTGTTTGGAAAATTTGTCCCTGGTCCTAGAAAGATGTCAGCAAACCAACCTAATCCTCAACTGGGAAAAATGTCACTTCATGGTGAGAGAAGGAATCGTGTTGGGCCACAAGATTTCACATAGAGGGATCGAAGTGGACAAGGCGAAAGTAGAGGTGATATCACATTTACCCCCCCCGGTAAATGAGAAGGGTATAAGAAGTTTCTTAGGACATGCGGGATTCTACCGCCGGTTCATACGAGATTTTTCAAAAATCGCAAAGCCATTGACTAGCTTACTGGTGAAAGACACTCCTTTCGTGTTCGATAAAAAATGTGGGGAAGCCTTTGAAACATTGAAGAATAGGTTGGTGACTGCACCGATAGTTATTTCCCCTGATTGGTCCCTACCTTTCGAGATAATGTGTGATGCGAGTGACATAGCAGTGGAAGCAGTGCTTGGGCAAAGACGAGAGAAGTTGTTGCATGTTATTTACTATGCCAGTCATGTGTTGAATCCTACCCAGATGAACTATGCTACCACAGAAAAGGAATTGTTGGAAGTGGTGTATGCCTTTGACAAATTCAGATCCTATTTATTAGGAACAAAGGTAATCGTTTACACTGACCATGCTGCTTTGAAATATTTGTTTTCTAAACAGGAATCAAAACCAAGATTGTTGAGATGGATCTTGCTGCTACAAGAATTTGACTTAGAGATTCGGGATAAAAAAGGGTGTGAAAACACAGTAGCCGATCACCTATCAAGGATGTCGCCAATAATGGAGACGGAAAAGACACACCCCATCCAGGATGAGTTTGTTGACGAACGAATCCTAGCTGTCATGGGAGTTCCATGGTTTGCAGACTACGCAAATTACCTGGTAGGCGGTATTATACCTGAGGATTTTGATTTTAACAAAAAGAAAAAGTTTGTTCATGATTGCAGGTTCTATTTGTGGGACGAGCCATTCCTGTATAAGAGAGGGGTGGATGGATTAATCCGCAGGTGTGTCCCAGAGGAAGAGCAGAGAGAAGTCTTGAAAGCCTGTCATGATTCAGACTATGGGGGACACTTTAGTGGAGACAGAACAACTGCAAAAGTCCTCCAATCTGGATTGTATTGGCCCACATTGTTCAAAGACGCCCAAGTAATGGTGAAAGAATGTGATAGATGCCAGAGGACTGCAAATATTTCTAAAAGAAACCAGATGCCACAGAAGGGTATGCTTGAGGTGGAATTGTTTGACGTGTGGGGAATTGATTTCATGGGACCGTTTCCGCCATCATTCGGGAAAAACTACATCCTAGTCGCTGTGGATTATGTGTCGAAATGGGTAGAAGCTGTAGCACTACCTACGAATGATGCGCGAGTAGTGGCGAGTTTTCTCAAGCATAACATCTTCTCGAGGTTTGGAGTGCCTAGGGCACTTATCAGTGATGAAGGGACACACTTCTTAAACAAGCTCATGGAAAACTTGTTGAAGAAATATAATGTGAAACACAAGATTGCGACTCCATATCATCCTCAAACGAGTGGGCAAGTTGAAGTGTCCAATAGACAAATAAAGCAAATCTTGGAAAAGACTGTAAGTGCGTCAAGGAAGGATTGGTCAGTAAAGTTGGATGATGCACTGTGGGCATACAGAACTGCTTTCAAAACACCCATCGGTATGTCTCCTTATCAACTGATTTATGGTAAAGCTTGTCACCTGCCTCTTGAACTTGAGCACAAGGCGTTTTGGGCCTCCAAGTTATTAAATTGTGACCTTGCAAAAGCCGGTGAATCCAGAATTCTCCAACTGCATGAGTTAGAGGAATTTCGTAATCAGGCTTACGAGAATGCCAAAGTGTATAAGGAACAAACAAAAAAATGGCATGATCAGAGAATACTAGAGAAAGAGTTTTGGGAGGGTCAGCAAGTGCTGTTGTTCAACTCCAGATTGAAGTTATTTCCCGGAAAATTGAAGTCCCGTTGGTCCGGTCCGTTTGTAGTGCATAAAGTATTTCCCCATGGGGCGATTGAAATTCAGAATCCCCACAATGGAGATGTTTTCAAAGTGAATGGACAAAGGTTGAAGCCCTATTATATAGGACTAGAACCGGGATTGATTGATTAGGTGCGTCTCACCGGATGAGGGGCCCAGCCGTCGAGCCATGCGACGATAAACGAAGCGCTTAGTGGGAGGCAACCCACGGATTTTCACTCTAACGCATTTTATTTTTGTTTGTTTTGTTTTGTTTGTTGTTATTAGGGAATGAGAGATTGGATAAGCTGGAGTACATAGAATCTGATGCGGAAAAAAACAATCGAACAAGTGCACCCGAAAATAGCATGGAAATTTCAAGTTTTGACGGAAACAGAGCTTCCACACGGGTGCCCGTGTTCAGCAACACGGCCCGTGTGGTTTTCATAGTGGATCATGAGATTTTGGGAGAAACAGAGCATCAACACGGAAATATGAAATATGAAATATCTTCTTTGATGTATCACCAAACCTCGATTAGTCTTGTAGAATTCTATGCCAAGGAAATATGAAATATCACCCAGATCAGGCATTTTGAATTCCTTGCTGAGATCACCTTAGAAGTCTTCGATCTCCTTCTTGCAGCTACCTGTTCTTAACAAGTCATCGACATAGAGACATAGTATAAGCAATTCACTATTGCTTCTTCTTACATATACTCCATGTTCAGTTGTGCACTTCACAAATTCCTTCTCAATTAGAAAAATATCAATCTTCTTGTTCCAAGCTCTTGGAGTTTATTTCAATCCATATAGGGCTTTATGAAGCCTGTACACCTTTATCTCTTCGTTATGTTTCACAAACACAACTAGTTGTTTAACATAAACTTCTTCATCTAAGGGTCCATTTAGGAATGCACACTTTACGTCCATCTGATATATGTGCCAACTGTTTATTTCTTCTAAACCAACAACCAGCCTGATTGTTTCGATCCTAGCCACAGGTGCAAAAACCTCACCGAAGTCAATTCCTTCTTTCTAGAGAAATCCTTTTGCCACTAGCCTTGCTTTGTGTCGATTTACTTCCCCTTTGGGATTCATCTTCACTTTGTATACCCACTTGACATCAATTGCCTTTTTTCCTTGAAGCAATTCGACAAGTGACCAAGTGTTGTTGTCTTCGATAGACTTAACTTCTTCGTTCATCACTTTCACCCACTTCGAATCTTTCAATGCTTCAACTACATTGACATGTTCAACATCTGCATAGAAAGCATAACGTACAAGTTCACCTTCATTATTAATCACATCATCTGATGTAACCACACAATCTTGCAATCTTTCAGGCACGCGTCTTGTTCTCTGAGGTCTGTTTGTACTTGTACTTGGTTGATCAATAAGTATTGGTTCCTCTTGTCGAACTTCTATTTTGACTTGAGTTTCTGGTTCTTCAAGTAATATTATCACTGAATCTTTCTTGACATTTTGAGTTCAATCCCATTCTTTCAGCTCATTTATGATCACATCCCTGCTAATCACAATCTGCTTGTTCACTGGGTCGAACAACTTGTAACCTCATATCGAATGATATCCTACTAGAATAATTTGACTCAACTTGTCATCAAGTTTTCTTCTCAATTGATCTGGAACATGTCTATATGCAATAGATCCAAATACCTTATGATAACTTAAACTAGGTTTTACACCAGACCAACATTCTTCTGGAGTAATCCCTTCTAGCTTCTTTGTTGGACATCTGTTCAAAATATAAGTTGCAGTAGACATAACTTCACCCCAAAACTCTTTAGGTAAATTTTTTTCCTTTCAACATAATTCGAACCATATTCATGATGGTTTGATTATTCCTTTCTGCAGTACCATTCTGCTGTGGAGTGTAGGGTGGCACCACTTCATGCACAATCCCTTATTTTTCACATAACTTGTCAAAGTCTTTCGACACATACTCTCTACCACAACCAGTTCTCAAAACTTTGAGATTTCGACCACTTTGCCTTTCGACCATATATTTAAACTTAGTAAATACCTCGACCACTTCACTTTTCTTCTTGATCAGGTAAGTCCATAATTTTCGTCTGAAATCATCTATGAATGTGACAAAGTATTTATTACCTCCAAACAAATCCACCTGGATTGGTCCACATGCATAAGAGTAAATGACTTCGAGAATAGTCTGTGACTTGCGTCTTGCATCATTGCTTAAGTTATTCTTGTGTTGCTTCGCTTGCACACATTCTTCACACACTTCATTTGGAATGTCAATTTCTGGAAATCCTGAAACCATATTCTTTCCCTTTAATCTCTGATGTATCTGAAGTTGAGATGGCCTAGTTGATAGTGCCATATCCATTCGTCTTTTCTAGCTTCACTCGAAAGGCACTTGTGCTCCATCACATTAAGTTCGATGTTGAAGGTTCTATTCTGGGACATAAGGGCCTTCAAGATTAATCTTCCATTCGCATCTACGACTCTCATCATCTTGTCTTCGACCGTCACTTTGTAATTCTTTTCGACCAACTTCCCTATGCTAAGCAAGTTGCTTTTCATGCCTGGAATGTATACCACATTTAAAATTATTGACCTTTTTCCATCTTTCCTTATTATCATAACATCGCAAATACCTTCAGTTGCTAGAGTATTGTTATTTGCAAATTTCACCATGTTCTTCATTGATGGCTTTAGATTAACAAACCAATCTTTCCTTCCAGACATGTGTGATGAACATCCTAAATCCAAGTACCATTGATCCTTAAATTTCTCTTCATCCCTTGTTGTGAACATCAGAAACATCTCTTCCTCTTCATACTTAGCGAACTTTGCATCACTTTCTTGATTCTTTCGCTTATCTGGACAATCACTCGAATAGTGACCATACTTCTGACAATTGTAACATTGAATGTGACTTTTTCAGGATTTCGACCACCACCTCTTCTTCTATTTGTAACACCACCTCTTTAGTTGCCTTGGTATGGTCTTATCTGATTCGACACGTTTCCTTCATTTTGGTTTCCTCTACCAGTCAAATTGTTATAGCCACCTCTACCTCCTTATAAGCCTTCTTCGACCATGCAGTCTCATACCTGCACAGTCTCAGGATCCCTCTTATTTCGATGTGGCGACCAGTCTTAGCCCTTTTCAATCTCGAGTGTTACATGCGGTGTAACCACCCCCCGCCTTCATTGGTCTCAAGTGTTACATTAAACGTGCATTGTACGGTCTTAAACAAGCTCCCAATGCATGGTATGATAGATTTAGAAAGTTTTTGCTTGAACAAGAATACTCTAGAGGGAAATTTGACACTACACTCTTTATTAAACGTCAAGAAAAAACATATTTTATTAGTTCAAATTTATGTAGATGACATTATTTTTGGATCTACTAATATGTATCTTGTCAAGGAGTTCTCTAAGCTTATGCAGGGAGAGTTTGAGATGAGCCTAATGGGGGAGTTGAATTATTTTCTCGGGCTACAAATAAAACAACTTGATGAAGGAACCTTTTTATGTCAAACCAAGTATTGTCTCGAGTTACTTAAAAGATTCGGGATGAATAACTCTAAGTAAATTGACACTTCTTTGGAAACAAACGTTAATCTAGACATATCTAGTCTCCCCACCCCTAGAAAATCCTTCTGCTATGGTGTTAAGGTTTGATGCACATATATGCCATCACACCATTTTACTTGATTCCCTTCCATTCTTGGACTTGAGACTCGTATAACCATCTCGTTTTGTGAGATGGATCTTTCTGACGTCTGTGCGACATCACCCCTGACATACTTCTTCAAATGATCCTCTTGGATGAGACACATAACTCTTTCTTTTATTGGTGTAAATCTTCTGTATAGTTCCTTTTGACCTTATAAAGCATGCACCATATGTTGGGTTCATGCCCCTTGATGTATCACTTAAGGGTTGTATAATTTGGAATGTCATACATATGAAGGACCCCACGCCATATCTACTTGTATCGAGTGTTCAAAGGATTGAATCTCTCAATGGATTTTCCGCTTTGTTTGAACATGACTCTGTCTCTGATAAGTAACATATAATAACTTTTACGCGACTGTTGTGAGTTATTAGGGTTACCAGTAGCCTGCATTTTGATATCTACGGCCTTATTTTCAATGTTGTTTTCCTCGTCCTTTATATAGAAATTTTCACATGTCACAACCTCCACCAAGTAAGTTGTGGGATTTTGGGAAGAGGGATTCGTGAAAATATCCCTTAGCCCATTTGGAACGCTCCCACGAAAATTTCCTGCTTGGGATGGACAACCTTGATAGTTATTTTATTGAAGTAGACAGGGTACTCCCTCAAATATTCTAAGGGGCCCTATAGAACATTGAAAAGGCTAGTAACATACATCTTCTATGTATGCTTGCTACAATCTAATGGACTAGTTTCTTCATTGGGTTCTGATAGTACCACCATAATGTTGCATCTCTGAAGGTGCCATGGAGAATTTTTCATTTTAAGGAATCAAAATCTCCAATAATTTTCATTTGCATATTAATGGAGGCAACATGCTCATACAAATAATGATTGTATGTTCTGATAAACACTCGACTAAGTAGTTAGTAGGGTCATATATGACATTTTCGATCTTTAGAGACCCTATACGTCGCCTCTTTTGAGCATTTTGTAAATATAATTGTATAATTTAAATGGTTGAAAGTCTTGAAAAGGTTGATATGACTCATTTTATTGATAATATTAATTAATAAAAAAAGTCAAATGATTTAGAAGTCTTAAATTTTTTTAAATATATTTTAATCACCTAAATAAAATTTTAATTAATTTGAGCAAATGACATGAAAACCTCATCAGATCTTATCTTTCCAATGTGCATTGTTGTAGACATATGTATTGTATACATTTGTATCTATAGAGTTGAGAAGTACACACTTTTCATTATGTCATTTTTTTACTTATGTATGTTTCCATGTACTATTTTATAACACCACTACATATTATTCTAGACGTATAAATATGGGGTGTTACACTTTAATAAGTTTCCCTTTAATTTTTAGTTCCTACAACATAAAGAAATAGAAATCCAAAATTTATAGGATAATGTGAGGCGCCTCATTAAAAACACATGCACCTTATTACCAACGCAGGGGAAAATAGGGCTTCCCATTAAAAAAAAATGTCATAAGAGTTTAACCATACAAACATAAGAGATTGTACTTTGTCTTAAACAAATTGAATAAATAAGTTAAAATAAACAAAAAATGGGTTAACACTTGTTCACGGTAAAAAGTGACGAACGAGGGAATCAAATCGGAATTCGAATCTCAGGCTCAAAACGATTTACTCTTTTGATTTTTTTGTTTTAAAAGATGCCACGAGTACCAAGCTTTATTATTTCCAAACAAAAAAGTAGATGGAAAAGGGGAAAGCTGAAATACCCTAAATATGATATGCGATGCGACTAGCATGAACTAGACGCAATGCATTGGGGTGAGACCAGGGTAAGAAGGTTGGTTATATAAAGGAAAGGTATTAGCACCATATATATATATATATATATATATATATATATATATATATATATATATATAGTTTTCTATAGGAACTTTTTTATGCATATTTTTGTATGTTTGTGTGTTTTATTTGCTACGCTATTTCGGGAAAGTTTCTCCTTTGAGATTTAAGAAAGTTATGTTAGGTAGGAACCTAAGTTTTGTTATAATTTTTATGCTAGAAAAGATCATTGGGATCCTCTGCATACATATCCCCTAGTGGGAATCAGAGCATCTGTAGCTCGGATCTAAGGGAACTAAGGTTTATTTGGTTTATAGGGTATGGCTGGCTTGGCTTTAAGAGTGATTTCACCGAGAAACCATCCTCTTAGGATTCAAGAGTGATTTCACCACGAAATCATACTCTTAGGGTTCTATCTCAGCGAAGGTGATTCTTTGTATTGGAAGCCCAATAGGAGGCTGTTAGAGATTTTCAGGTCTCTTTCTTGTATGATGCCCAAGAGAAGGATAAACTCAACGAGGGAGTTCTTTTGTACGAAGTCCAAGAGGAGGCTAACTCAATAGGGGAGTTCTTTTGTACGAAGCCCAAGGGGAGGCTAACTCAACAGGTGAGTTATCTTGTACAAAGCCCAAGAGGAGGTTATGGGGAACCTAGTTATTATACTAGTTGTAATGACATAAATAAACATGAACAAGTATATGAACAAGTATATATATGACAAAGTGTGTGTGTGCATTCACAAGAGTTTATGAAGGAAATATATAAACAAGTGTATAAAAACAGCAATTAAAGCTAGTGTAACTTGGATATATACAAAGTAGTGTGAAAGCAAATATATAAACAAGTGTTTGAAACAAGCAGATAAGCTAGCATACTTGGATATATACAAAGGAATGAGACTTACACCTTAAGAGAGACCAATTGTTTTAAGAGCAATTTTACCGAGAATAATGCTCCTCTTAATACCAATAGAATCGGTGTATAAACAAGTGAATGAAAACAAATGAACGAAGTTTGTTATACTTGAATATTTACAAATATTTAATATGTACAAAGAAATGAATATGTACACAAATTGGTGGATATGTACAAAGAAATGAATATGTACATAGGAGGGTTTGGTGTAACACCCCATCTAAATACCCCGAATAATATTAATTAAATTAATATCTACCTCAGCTTTAATCAGAGTTAACACGGAAAATGAGGGATGTCACAATTAATAAATAAAATAAGCTTCAATTAAACAGTAGCCATGCTACACTGAGGATCAAGATTTTTAGATAATTCAGTCAAACTAAGACCATGTCTTACACAGCGGAAATATCATAACCAAAAACGGAATAATCCAATCATTATTATTCCCAACAAAGTTTAAAGAAACAATTAAACAATATCTAATTCTCAACTAACGTTCCCCAGTGTTACAATCTAATCAGAGCATGACACTGACACGCGGACTTAAATGATAAGCTCTAAAGCCATCCTCACCAACTCCTCAGCTCCTAACTTTAATCTGAAATTGTAAAGTAAGGGTGAGACTTCTCATAATTAAAGCATATTATAAACTTCTCAATCAACAATATATTACAAGCATATTAATCCACCCATTTCAGCATAACTTCAGATTCAATACACAATCACAATCATACAATCATCATGCACAACAATTAACAATCAGAGAATAGTAACACTAGAAGACATCCTAACATGTTACGATTCCATACAAATAAAATGCAGACTCAATGCATGTGGTACCAACACGTGACCAAGTCACCCAATACTGATCCATTATCAACCGGATACAGTAACCATCGATTCGTCCATAAACACCCAAACACGAATCCAGCCTAACCTCCCATCCTCACTCGGGTATCGGTTATCGGCAATCCAAGTCAAATTCCGCACAATGGGAATTAACTTCACCAAAACAATGCATATGCACGCACATCTCTAGCATGCAACATTAATCAGTCTAAGTAATACATCAACTTAACATAACTGAATCAAACCAAATCAACATGATATTTCAACAAATCATGCATACAATTAACAGCAGCATAAACATGCTTTACATCCACACAATACCAATACACCCATCAACACAGGATCTCTGCTACACACACATCAATATGCGTCAGTCAAAAGTCACTTATTTCGGAACTTGGCTCATTTTCAAAATAATTTCAAGTTTTGGAAAATATTTTCATTTCATAAAATAGAGCATTAAATTTAGGAAATAACGTCCAAAATGGCGCTCAAAACGGACTTACGGTTTGAAAGTTATGAATTTTCAAAGTTTGACATTTTTCAAAAAAATAAAGCAGAACCCGGTTCCTACATATACAGGAACCGGTTCCTGCAGAGGTTCAAAAACACGCCTCTGGAAAATTGTATGGGAACCCGGTTCCTACCCATACAGGAACCGGTTCTTGAGTGCATTTTTCCAGGTTTTCACAGTTTTTCAATGTGGAACCCGGTTCCTCCCCACTGGGAACCGGTTCCCACGTGTTATAAAGCCATTTCCTGCACTTTTGACAGCATTATTTCATTCCCAATCAAACTCAAACTTACACATATGAATTCTAACATGGGAAACACTAAAACGCATCCAATTCGCATCATTATCACACCAAATAACATATTTCCATCATTTCTTTTCATCTACTGACACCCTAATTGTTTCAATCCATAATCTGACACAATCTAACACAATCAGTATACATCCATGGAAACCTAGAGATTCCTAAACCAAGATTTCCTAACATGCTATGACCTATAGTATCAAAATCAAAACCTATAATATGAAATAATCAATCGAAATCACCCCTTACCTTGTGGATTCTTCGAATTCTGACACTTCTAGGTCTTTTTCCTTCTTTCTCCTCTTCTCAACTTCACGTATTCTTGTTTCTCCAAAAATAACTCCTTTTTCTCCTTTCCTTATTTTTAATTCCTTTTATTCCTTTTAACATAAATAAAATAAATTCATTAATGTAAGTAGAGTCTTTTACTCCTCACACCCCACTTTACTCAACACACCTCCAATATTTCCATAATTAATCTCAATAATCCAATATATTAATAAATTATGTTCTCAATTAATTTAATAATTAAAAATCATAATTATTTAATTATCAGATTATTTTGGGGTGTCACAACTCTCCCCAACTTAAAAGAGTTTTCGTCCTCGAAAACATACCTCAGACGAATAGTTCGGGATACGAGTCCTTCATCTGACTCTCCAGCTCCCAAGTGACATTTCCATCTGCTGGTCCTCCCCAAGCCACTCTTGCCAATGCGATCTCTTTGCCTCGCAACTGTTTCAACTTCCGATCCTCAATTCTCACAGTACCGCCCACGTCAATTTCTCTCACATATATCATCCACCCGAATCTCATGAGACGGATCAACAATATACTTCCTTAGCTGAGATACATGAAAAACATCATGCAAATTTGCAAGTGACGGCGGCAACGCAATCTGATATGCAACCTTACCAATTCTCTTGGTAATCTGAAAAGGACCAATAAATCGTGGAGTCAACTTCTTTGACTTCAAAGCTCGACCAATACCCGTCATCGGAGTAACTCGCATAAAAACATGTTCTCCTTCACTAAACTCAAGATTTGTCTTCCTCTTATCGTGATAACTTTTCTGACGGCTCTGAGAAGTCCTCATCTTCTCCTGAATCATCTTAATCTTTTCTGAAGTCTGCTGAACAATTTTCGGTCCAATCACCGCACTCTCTCCAGTTTCATACCAACACAATGGTGTCTGACACCTCCTACCATACAATGCCTCAAACGGAGCCATACCAATACTCGAGTGGAAGCTATTGTTGTAGGTAAACTCAATCAATGGTAGATAACCATCCCAAGCTCCACCCTTCTCCAACACACAAGCTCTCAGCAAGTCTTCCAACGACTGAATCGTTCTTTCCGTCTGACCATCTGTCTGTGGATGATAAGCGGAACTTAAACGCAACTTAGTACCCAAAGCTTCTTGCAATCCCGTCTAGAACTTAGATGTAAACCTCGGATCTCGATCCGAGACAATACTAGAAGGAATACCATGTAGACTCACAATCTTTTCAACATACAACTCTGCTAACCTCTCCATCGGATAATCCATTCTCATCGGAATAAAGTGAGCGGATTTTGTCAACCTATCCACAATAACCCAGATAGAATCACAATTCTTAGCTGTCCTTGGCAAACCAGACACAAAATCCATAGAGATTCCATCCCACTTCCATTCTGGAACAAACAACGGCTCCATCAATCCTGACGGTTTCTGATGCTCGATTTTCGACTTCTGACAAACTAAACAAGCATACACAAACTCAGCAATTTCCTTTTTCATTCCCGGCCACCAAAACAACTTTTTCAAATCATGGTACATTTTAGTAGCACCGGGATGAATACTCAACCCGCTACGATGTCCTTCTTCTAAAACACTCCTTCTAATCTCGGCAATATCCGGAACACACACCCGATCACCAAATCTCATAACTCCATTCTCATCAATTATGAACTCACCTCCTTGACCTTGGTTGATCAATGTCAACTTGTCAACTAACCCAATATCAGACTTCTGTCCATTTCTAATCTCTTCCAGAATGCCACTAGTCAGTTTCAACATACCCAATTTCACACTATTCGGAGTAGTTTCACAAACCAAACTCAAATCTCTGAACTGCTCAACCAATTCTAACTCACGGACCATCAACATCGACATATGCAAGGACTTTCTACTTAAAGCATCCGCAACAACGTTTGCCTTACCAGGATGGTAATTCAAACCGAAATCATAATCCTTTAAGAATTCTAACCATCTTCTCTGCCTCATGTTCAACTCTTTCTGATCAAAGAGATACTTCAGACTCTTATGATCACTAAATACCTCAAACCGAGAACCATATAAATAGTGCCTCCACAACTTCAAAACAAATACCACCGCTGCCAACTCCAAGTCATGAGTCGGATAGTTCCTTTCATGCACTTTCAATTATCGTGAAGCATAAGCCACAACTGCGATCTTGCATCAACACACCACCTAATCCCATCAATGATGCATCACAATACACCACAAAGACTTAGTCGGATCGGAAAAATCAAGATCGGAGCACTTGTCAACCTCCTCTTGACTCTTGAAATCCTTTCTCACATTCAACATCCCAAACAAATATCGACCCTTCCCGGTCAACTTAGTCAAGCAACGCTAGTTTAGAAAATCCTTCAATAAACTTAGGTAATAACTGCAAGACCCGAAAACTACGGATCTCGAAGCATTCTTGGCTTCCACGAGATACCGCCTCTACCTTCGTAGGATCAACAACAATTCCATTCTTGGAAATTACATGGCCAAGAAAACTTACTTCATCTAACCAGAATTCACACTTGGACAACTTTGCATAAAGCTTCTTCTGTTTCAACAATTCCAACACAACTCTGAGATGTTCTGCATGCTCCTCATCGTTTTTCGAATAAATTAGAATATCATCGATGAACACCACTACGAACTTATCGAGATACGGATGAAATATCCTATTCATATACTCCATGAAAACACCAGGTGCATTAGTAACTCCAAACGGCATAACAGAATATTCATAATGCCCATACCTCGTTCTAAATGCAGTTTTCTGAATATCCTCCGACTTCACACGAATCTGATGATATCCAGATCTCAGATCAATCTTACTAAATACACAAGCTCCAACGAGTTGATCCATCAAATCATCAATCCTCGGCAAGGGATACCGATTCTTGATTGTAACTTTATTCAACTGTCGGTAGTCAACACATAATCTCATTGAACCTTCCTTCTTCTTAACCAATAACACCGGAGCACCCCACGGCGAAACACTCGGACGAATAAACTTCTTCTCAAGCAATTCCTCTAACTGCTTCTTCAGTTCAGCTAATTCAGATGCCGACATGCGATAAGGCGCCATCGACACCGGACTAGTTCCAGGAATCAGATCTATAGTAAATTCTACCTCTCTCTCAGGTGGCAATTCACTAATGTCTTCCGGAAACACCTCAGGAAATTCATTCACCACTGGCAATCCATCACTCTTTGCTTTTCCCTCCGCTTCGATCGCATAATACAACATAAACACCACCGCACATCTTTCACAGCTAGGTTCATCTGCTTAACTGACATAATCTCATTTTCGACTTTAACCTCCTCAGGGAAAATGACCGTCTTCTCAAAACAGTTGATATGAACCTGGTTGAATTTCAACCAGTTCATTCCAAGGATGATATCAAGTTGTTCTAGCGGTAGGCACACTAAATCCATACCGAAACCCCTATCAAAAATCACAACAGGACAATTCCTACAAAGATATGAAGTAGTCACTGAACCCGACGCAGGAGTATCAATAACCATACTTCCATCCATATTAGAAATTTCCAAATTTAATCTTTTAGCACAATCTAACGCAATAAAAGAATGCGTAGCTCCAGTATCAATAATCGCAACCAAAGGTATGTCATTAATAAAACATGTACCTTTAATCAGCCGATCATCTGGCTTAGTCTCTGATCCAGACAATGCAAACACTTTACCACCAGCTTGCTCTTTCTTGGGTTTTGTGCACTGAGGACGAGTATGACCTTCTTCACCGCAGCTATAACAAGTCACCACTCTCACTCTGCAATCATTGGCCACATGGCCGAGTTTCCCACACTTGAAACACTTCTTATCATTACTCTTACAGTCCACCATACGATGTCCTGTCTCACCACATTTGTAGCACTTAACGGAAGAACTAGAATCTCCTCCACCAGTCTTCTTCCAACCACCGGATCTCTGATTACTCCTATCATAAGGCTTACCACGATCCATCTGTTGGTTACCTTTTCTATCAACATACCCTCAAGCATTCGACTTAGTGTTCGCAAGATCCTCCTCTAGAATCCTACTGCAATCAACCAGATCAGAAAATCTTCGGATACGCTGATACCGAATACCCTGATTAATCTCATCACGAAGACCATTCTCAAACTTGATACACTTGGAAAATTCTCCATCTGCATCGTTAGGGTAATGAGCATAATACTTCGCTAACTCAGTAAACTTCGAAGCATACACCGCAGTTTGTTAGCTTGAGTTCCAGAAACTCAATCTCCTTCTTACCCCGGATGTCCTCAGGAAAGTACCTCCTCAGAAAAGCTCTCCTGAACACAGCCCAATTCAATGCAACGCCATCTTCTTCGATTCGATTACGGTAGCAACCCACGGTCATCGACTTCTTTCGCTAACATGTGAGTTCCATATCTCACCTTGACCCTTCCGCATCAATCACGAATATCCTCTCGATCTCCTTCAACCATTTCTGAGCACCTTCGGGATCATGTGCACCCTTGAACAATGGAGGGTTATTCCTCTGAAAATTCCCCAATTGTCGGTCAGCATCAATCGCAGCTCCCTACTGGTTTCCTCCGAGTACTCCAGCCAACATTCCCAAAGCCTCAGCAATAGCATCATCATTCCTTCTGTTACCTCTTCCAGCCATTGTTCTGTAACATTACAAAACAATCTACATCAGCACACAAGTATCGACAATGTTACTTACACTAGTCGCATACTAAAAGGGATAACGACACAAGACAAGACCGACTATGCTTTGATACCACTATTGTAACACCCCATCTAAATACCCCGAATAATATTAATTAAATTAATATCTACCTCAGCTTTAAATCAGAGTTAACACGGAAAATGAGGGATGTCACAATTAATAAATAAAATAAGCTTCAATTAAACAGTAGCCATGCTACACTGAGGATCAAGATTTTCAGATAATTCAGTCAAACTAAGACCATGTCTTACACAGCGGAAATATCATAACCAAAAATGGAATAATCCAATCATTATTATTCCCAACAAAGTTTAAAGAAACAATTAAACAATATCTAATTCTCAACTAACGTTCCCCAGTGTTACAATCTAATCAGAGCATGACACTGACACGCGGACTTAAATGATAAGCTCTAAAGCCATCCTCACCAACTCCTCAGCTGCTAACTTTAATCTGAAATTGTAAAGTAAGGGTGAGACTTCTCATAATTAAAGCATATTATAAACTTCTCAATCAACAATATATTACAAGCATATTAATCCACCCATTTCAGCATAACTTCAGATTCAATACACAATCACAATCATACAATCATCATGCACAACAATTAACAATCAGAGAATAGTAACACTGGAAGACATCCTAACATGTTACGATTCCATACAAATAAAATGCAGACTCAATGCATGTGGTACCAACACGTGACCAAGTCACCCAATACTGATCCATTATCAACCGGATACAGTAACCATTGATTCGTCCATAAACACCCGGACACGAATCCAGCCTAACCACCCATCCTCACTCGGATATCGGTTATCGGCAATCCAAGTCAAATTCCGCACAATGGGAATTAACTTCACCAAAACAATGCATATGCACGCACATCTCTAGCATGCAACATTAATCAGTCTAAGTAATACATCAACTTAACATAACTGAATCAAACCAAATCAACATGATATTTCAACAAATCATGCATACAATTAACAGCAGCATAAACATGATTTACATCCACACAATACCAATACACCCATCAACACAGGATCTCTGCTACACACACATCAATATGCGTCAGTCAAAAGTCACTTATTTCGGAACTTGGCTCATTTTCAAAATAATTTCAAGTTTTGGAAAATATTTTCATTTCATAAAATAGAGCATTAAATTTAGGAAATAACGTCCAAAACGGCGCTCAAAACGGACTTACGGTTTGAAAGTTATGACTTTTCAAAGTTTGACATTTTTCAAAAAAATAAAGCAGAACCCGGTTCCTACATATACAGGAACCGGTTCCTGCAGAGGTTCAAAAACACGCCTCTGGAAAATTGTATGGGAACCCGGTTCCTACCCATACAGGAACCGGTTCCTGAGTGCATTTTTCCAGGTTTTCACAGTTTTTCAATGTGGAACCCGGTTCCTCCCCACTGGGAACCGGTTCCCACGTGTTATAAAGCCATTTCCTGCACTTTTGACAGCATTATTTCATTCCCAATCAAACTCAAACTTACACATATGAATTCTAACATGGGAAACACTAAAACGCATCCAATTCGCATCATTATCACACCAAATAACATATTTCCATCATTTCTTTTCATCTACTGACACCCTAATTGTTTCAATCCATAATCTGACACAATCTAACACAATCAGTATACATCCATGGAAACCTAGAGATTCCTAAACCAAGATTTCCTAACATGCTATGACCTATAGTATCAAAATCAAAACCTATAATATGAAATAATCAATCGAAATCACCCCTTACCTTGTGGATTCTTCGAATTCTGACACTTCTAGGTCTTTTTCCTTCTTTCTCCTCTTCTCAACTTCACGTATTCTTGTTTCTCCAAAAATAACTCCTTTTTCTCCTTTCCTTATTTTTAATTCTTTTTATTCCTTTTAATATAAATAAAATAAATTCATTAATGTAAGTAGAGTCTTTTACTCCTCACACCCCACTTTACTCAACACACCTCCAATATTTCCATAATTAATCTCAATAATCCAATATATTAATAAATTATGTTCTCAATTAATTTAATAATTAAAAATCATAATTATTTAATTATCGGATTATTTTGGGGGGTCACGTTTAGGACTTACACCGTGAGGGAGGCCCATGATCAATTTGATTTTGAATTCGAAAAAATTTCAAAGAAAAACCTAGTTCGATTTGTATTTTCAAAGATTAATCGAATCGATCATGGAAAAGAGGTGTGTAAGTTTAAAATGTTTTGAAAGGGTTTGAAATGGTTTTGAAAAGTGAAGGATATTCACAAGAGTTTTTGAAAAATATTAGGTTTAAAAATCGGAAAGAAAACATTTTTGAAAAGTATTTAAAATACTTAAAAACGTTTATTTTTGACCTAATAAAAATATATCAAAAAGAAAATATTTTTGGATTTTTTTGACATAATGATAAAATAGGTGTATTAAATGACAAGTGCGCAAAACATCATCTCAAAATTATAAGTTTTGATTGGTTTTTGAAAATGTTGAAGTTTGTTGAAAAATATGAAGAAAACAAGTGATAAAAATTTGTTTTGGTCCTAAGGAGGTTTGAACCCATGACCTTGACTTGAAAGGAGAAAAGTTTTACCACTGAGCCATGTGTGTGGCTTGTTATTTACACGCCTTGATTTAATTATATTTGAAAACAAGTTTGGAAAATTGTTGAAAAAGAGTGAAAAATGTGAAGTTTTGAAAAGTTGGAAAATAAAAAGGTCTCAGGGGGATTCGAATCCTGGACCTATGGCATGGCAAGAGACTTAAACACGCGTTGGCTACCACTGGGGTGACTATACATCTGTGTATTAAAATACAACCATATGTATATATTATAAAATGGATTTTTGAAATTTCCAAAAACAGAAAAAACGCGCGCAATGTTCATCTTCTTCCTCAATCTTCATTGATTCCTATCTCCTTCATTTCTTGATGAAATTAAAAGATGTAAAAATTAAACTTGCTCGTTTTGAACCCAGGAACACGATGGTGGTGTTTAATTGTATTTATTTTAAGCTTTAAGATGATTAAATTCGAAGAAAAACAGATAAACCCTAATTCTAAGAATTGATCATGAAATCGTGTTTGTGCAACAAATTAAACAATTGATTGAGGGTTTATGATCCTCATAGGTGCATAAACAAGATGGCATAGTAATTTTTAAATTGGAAGGAAAAAATCACAAAGTTCAAAGTTCAAAGTTCAAGTGACTTACCTCTTGAAGCCGAAATCGAATTCCTTGCTGGAGGTGTTTCAGAGATGTTTTGTTGATTGCTATAGCTTCAGTGATGATTATGGAAGGTTTTGATGTGCTTACCTTGGATTGAAATGGTATGGAGCGTTCCACCCAAGTCCAACTGCCACAGCTTGAAGGGTGATTCTATTTTGATAGTGGAGCTGTTACAAATGCGTTCTAGGTGTTTGGATCACTTCTATGAGGTATATGGATGATGTTTGAAGTGAAAGATTGAAGCTTGCACGTGTGGAATGGAAGTTTGGAGGTTAAGGCTCAATTTTCAAGTTTATGGAGCTTGGATATGATTTCTGAGTTTGGAGGTTTTTTGGGATGGCTTGAGGATTCCAACAACTTTTTAATGATGCTTGGAAAGTGTTTGAAGCCTAAGATTTCTCAGAAATTGCAAGGCTTGGAGTTTTGCAAATTCTCCCACTTGGAAACTTGAAACTTGAAAAACAAGAAAGAAAGAAGGAAAGCTTGTTTACGATGCTTTGGTGTGGTTTTGAAGTGAGAAATGACCTCTATTTATAGGCCAATAATTTTGAATAGCAAGTCAAGGATAGACTTGAAAGAATTAGCAACTTGCCTTAAATGGTAAGAAAGGTATTTTTGCATTTAATGCACATGGTTACTTTCTTTAACCATGGTTAAAAAATCTCACTTGATCTAATCCTCTCTCAATAATTTCAATCATATATTTTCAAGTTATAACCTATATCTTAATGGTGACAAGGATTCTAGAAGGGAATTTGCAAGAATGACTTGAAATTTTGGTGAAAAATGACCTAAAATCATGGTTATGGACCATTATGTTTCAATTTCAAAACCCTAGATACACAAAATGTTTTTCCAAGTCCTTGGAAATTTTAGAAATCTTGGAATAAGATCTACAACTTTCATGTTTTGAGTTTTTCTTGAATCAAAATGGATCTAGGTCAAAAATGGCCATGAAAATGGTGAAAAATCATGTTTTTAATACTTGAAATTTTTTCTAATTGTTAGAAAAATTGCACATCTTGACTTTTTGTTGACTTTTACATATATTTTTATTTTTTTATGATTATGATGGATAATTTGAAATTATTTCATAATTGAAAAAATTTAGATTTCAAAAAGTTGTCCAAAAGTCAAAGTTTGACTTTTCTGAATAGTTGAATTTTCATTAGATGATTCACAATTTCTCCGATGATCAATCATGGTATTTGGAATATTTTGAACCAAGAAATTAGGTCAAGATGTTGCATTGATGATTTTGAGATCAATCTCTAAGCAATTAGGTCATTTATTGAGCAAAAAGTCAATGATACACCATCCTCAATCAAAATCCTAATTGGTCGATTCAAGATAGATCTTGAAGAAATGATGGGAATTTGAAGATCAAATGTTGATGATTGATGAAGATAGATCATTTGAGGTGAGTGGAGACTCAAACCCTAATTTATCATATCTTGAACAAAGGAAAATTTTGATAAAAATCCTAATTTGGTTCAAGGAGCACACACACGATATATCTTGTGCTGGAATTGTTAGTGATGCAATGATGCATATGTGGTGATATGAAATGGTATCTTAGGTAGAAAATTAGGGTATGAAAACACCTAATATAATTAAAGGTTTCTAATAAATCTCTTATTCTTCCACTTTCGTGTTCTCTTGGAGTAGGGAAGCCAAATCTTCATCCTTGGGAGTTACTTCGTGTGGCTTGGCCCCCAATTTCACGTCTATGATATTCACTCCATGTGCATCCACTTGTCAGGAATTGACCATGACCATAATATTATTCGTCTTTAGGCTTTATGCGTAACACTTCTTGGTGATATATTGGTTCCCTTGGATAACCCAAACTCGTCCATCTAGAAATGGGTATTTCATATAGCGCAGATGAGGCGACTCCAACTTGGTTGAAAGCATACATCCCTATAATCATATTATATGAGAAAGGTTCATTTATAACCAAATATCTTACCTTGATGAACTTGGCGTTCTCCTCAACTCCAAACATGATCTTCAGGGTAATATATCATTTTACTCTCACTTGCTCGCATAAGAACCCTACCAATAAGCCTTAGAAGGATTTGAGGTTATCCAAGTCCAAGTGGAGTATTTCAAAAGCGTACCAGTAAAGGATCTATACATAGCTTCCTAAATCAATCAAAGCTTTCTTAGTCTCTCAATCATCACACCTCACAGTTATGACCACAATGTCATTGTCATGTGGATGAATGTTTGTTGCATCCTTCTCAAAGAAGGTAATCTCAAAATCTGGAACTTCATGCTCATTTGAGATAGGGCTAGTGGATAAGCCTTGAATGGTGAGAATTTGGAGATGTATCTTCTGCGGATATAACTAGTATCTCCGCCCTTGGAAAATCCCCCTGCTATGGTGTTAAGGGTTTGATGCACATGTATGTCCTCGCCCCTTTTTCTTGATTCCCTTCCATTCTTGGACTTGAGACTCACATAAGCATCTTATTTTATGAATGGGATCCGCCTAGCATCTGGGAGGCATCACCCCCGACACACTTCTTCAAATGATCTTCTTGGATGTGGCACTTATCTCTTTCTTTTGTTGGTGTCAATCTTTTGTATGGTTCCCTTTGACCTTGTGAAGCATGCACCACATGTTGGGTTCATGCCCCTTGATGTCTCACTTGGGGGTTGGAGACATTGGAATGTCATGCATATGAAGGACCTCACACCATTGTATCGAGTATTCAAAGGATTCAATCTCTCAATGGATTTTCCGCTTTGTTTGAACATCACCCTGTCTTTAATAAGCAACATATAATGACTCTTACGCGACTAATATGAGTTATCTGGGTTACTAGTAACCTCTATTTTTATATCTCTTTCAATGTTGATCTCCTCTCCCTTTATATAGAACTATGCATATGTCACCACCTCTACCAAGGAAGTTGTAGGCTTTCAGGGAGAGGGATTCGTTAAATATCCCTTAGCCCATTTTGGAACGCTCCCATGACCATTTCATGGTTGGGATGGAAAACCTTGTTAGCTGTTTTATTGAAGCAGATATGGTACCCCCTTAAAGATTTAGAGGGGCCCTATAAAATGTTGAAAAGGCTAGTAACATACATATTTCTATGTTAGCTTGCTACAATCTATCCGACTTGTTTCTTCATCAGGTTCTGATAGTACCCCATAATGTTGCATCACTATAGTTGCCATTGAGAATTTTTTATTTTAAGGAATCAAAAGCTCCAATAATTTCCATCTGCATGTTGATGGAGGCAACATGCTCATACAAGTTTCTACGCCAATGAAAGGAGCTTAACGTTCTTTGGTACTGAAGCCTCCCATATCTCATCAGAAAGAGGATATTGGTCTAGGATTCCACTCTCCTCATTAAGTCCAACCTCTTATTGGCGTTGCTAGATGTTATCCTCTAGAGTTTGATTCTGACGATGTATGTCGTCCATGACAATATGCATTTCTTCTATGGCATCCCCATCGCCATCAAACTGTTGTTGGCCGAAGTTGTTGTCTTCTTGTTCACCATGTTGAATAAAGGAGTTGGAGGCGAGGATAACAATCTAGTCGGATGATGTAATGATGAGCCAAGTCAATTTTACTGGAGCTCCATGATGGTTAATTGTACTTGCTAAAAGTACAATACGTGACAATCCCTTGTGTTGTAGGACTGTCAGAGGTTTTAAGGTTGTCGAGGTGTTAGAGCCAGCTCACGTAAAGGTAATGAAAATATCCAAGTATGGTATTTTTAGAGTGAATAAAATCTCTCTTTCAACTTTAGAGTTGAGGTATTTATAGGAACTTCTCGGGTCTGGATCTTAGGCTCCAAGGAAGTAATAACAACATCTGCCACTCTTAGGAGTGTGGAAAACGGATAGTTGCTCTCCCTATTACTCTAGAGAACATGTCTTCCACTTCTTGACTTCCTTTCCCCCAACGTTATGGGTTGATATATGTCAGTCTCTCCGTTTTCATAAATGGTCAAGCACTCCAATCAAAGACGACCATTACAAATAATGAGTACATGTTCTAATAATCGCTCGACTAAGTAATTAATAGAGTGATATATGACATTTCAAGTCCTTAAAAACCCCACTACACCGTCTCTTTTGAGTTTTTTGTAAATATTAATTATATAATTTAAATGGCTAAAAGTCTTAGAAAGATGATAGGACTCATTTTATTGATAGTCTTAAAAATTAAATAAAAAGTCAAATGATTTAGAAATCTAAAAAAATACTATATATTATATTTTAATGCTTAAATAAAATTTTAATTAATTTGATACTAAACAAGTTACAAAATATCTTAATATTTAAAAAATCAAAGAAATTTATAAATATTAATAAGCAATAGTTGTTACATATTTGAAAGAGTAATGTAAAATAAACTTAGATCGGGTACATCTAATCCTTAAAGTGTGAAAATACACATTTATAAGCAATAAAGTTTTTTAGATTTATTGAATCATTGATATATCTAGTATCAAATAATGATTAGATACATGATGATTCAATGAATCTAATTTTGTTATTGTTTATAAATGTGTCTAGAGGATGTATATTAAATAATTGATTGAAAATAAAAAATTTTAAGTATTTTTATAAAGAATAGAGGAGCGTGTTGAAACCACGTGGAAAAGTGCAAGTCGCATCGTAAAATTCAAACGTGTCTCTTTCCTCGCCTTTCCACTCCCACTCACTCTCCATCTTACATTTCCCACTACTACAACACCAACTTCTCATTTTCCATCCCAACAACTTCTCTATTTTCTGTTGCTGCTGTTTCCCATAATACCAAATGGCAATGCTAACCACTTCTTCCATTGCTGTCAATCTCCGTCCTCTATCACCAATTCGCCACTCTTGTTTCCCCACAACAACACCGACTCCATCACTTCACCTTCGTCTCAACCTCAAATGTCTCGCCACTAAGGAACATGAATCACCAGAATCTCTACAATCGACGAGAACAAACAGCGAAACAATCTTACATTCTTTCTCTCCGTTGCCGTTACTTTACACTGCCGCTCTCATCCCCGGAGGTAGTTTATTGTTCAACTTAACTTATGAATTAATTGAAACATTAGAAATAATAAAAAGTATTAATTAGTATCTATTATTTAATTAAACTCATCAGATGGAGCTGTGAAATCTGCTTTTGAGCCTTTTGTTGAGATAGTGAAGTCGTTGAACCTTCCGGATTGGCTTGTACATTGGGGTCACCCTGCAAATATGGTAACTAATTTCAGTTAGAGAATGATGAAAATAATGTTAGTTAGTTAGTTTGTTAAGTTAGTTAATGTTGTGTTTTGACTTTCAGGCAGTTGTGCTCTTTGCTATGGGTGGTTATGGTACTTATCTTGGTTTCCGTATACGTTATTCCGATGACGTGGTACGCTAACTGTTTTCTTTATTCAATTATTAATTTCTTTATAAATTTTTATGCTAAATTGTTACTCGCCTCCATTGTGAGGTCTGAAAATTTCTTATAGTGGTACACCTTGTTATCCGTTTATCTTCTATTTCTGTATAATTATATTATAACTTTTATGAGATGAACACGAGCGGAGAAATGCTAGATGGAACTTGTAACATTGTATAGTTCTCTTTTAGTAGTTTGATGAATTTTTGTTTTAATTGGATTGGAATTGAATATAGAACCGAATTGATTAACTATATTGTAGTAAATTTGCAGGAGGAAAAGGCTAAGGCCAAAGACTTGCATCCCAAGCTTTTGGCTGGTATGTTTTTCTTTTTTGCTCTGGGAGCTACCGGTGGAGTAACGTCTTTACTCACATCAGATAAACCCATTTTTGACAGGTTATTTCTCTTTTGAACCCTATTACTTGTTAATTTAATTTCTAACTTTCTATCACTTGACTTGTTTATTCATTTTCTATACCAAAAACAATAATATCCTTATATATATGATCTTGTTTCGATGCAGTCCTCATGCTGTTACAGGCATTATTGGCCTTGCTTTGTTGACGATTCAGACTATATTACCTTCGCTATTTGAGGTAATGGTTATTTCAAATGAGCTAGCTTTTTTTAATTTCCTATCCTATATTTTAGCCTATTTTTGAATCATGGTGCTGGACGAAAGTTGATCCAAGTAGTGATCCCATGTAGTGGGATAAAACTTGATTATTGTTGTTGTTGTTTTGAATCATGTTACCTGCACATTGGTACCCATTCATTATGCATTCTTCACACCCTCATTATGACAGTTATATTCACTGAAATTTGTTTGAATTTTTCATTCATAAACTAGGGAAAATTGAGTTTTGCAGTACAGACACTTAAAATATAAAGTGCATGTAAGACACCGACATATGTGATTACTTATTTAATCACGTACATTTTCTTAGATTATATCTGATGTCTACATGTTAGCCCCGTGCCCGTGTCTTTGTCGGTGTTTCACAACTAAAGAATGTTCTTGTGCAAATAATTACTCAGCCACAATCTTGCTATCAGGAACATTTTCAAGAAACTAGTAACCAAAGTAACCTGTAAAAAAGCTAAGAATGGATTGAAAGTTTTGACGTTGTTGATTTTCACAATCATTGAATCTGTTACCATTTTTCGTCCTTCACTCTCTGTTACCTGAATGATATGCAGGGAAATCCTGCATTAAGGAATGTTCATGGCATCTTGGGGAGTAGTATCATGACACTCTTTCTTATTCATGCTGCCTTTGGACTTCAGTTAGGCCTCAGTTCCTAATTACATCTTCCATTGAAGCTATTGGTTATAACGCGGTTATTTATTTTAGTTATTGTGTATATTCTTTCATGCATTGGTTCTTAAAAACTTCATTTGAGAATTTTGATTACCAGGATGTTATTTTATCTTCTATACTTTTTAGAATGCTATTCGAAAGACTAATGTTATAATACATGAAAGGAAATATAGAGAAGATATATTTGATAATTGGACTGCTTGATTCAATCAATTGCCAAATCTAGATTATACATAAAATGGATGTAGGGTGGAGAAAACTGATCTCTGTTAAGGGGCAGGGATTGAGGAGGCAAAATTTGTCTCTGAGCTACCCTGTTGCCATACCTACTAAGTACATAGTGCCTGTCACTTAAGCTTCAATTATGTGTTAGACTTGAATCATCTCAAAGTAGAGTGAGAATAATAGTGTGTGTGACGGATCAAGGTACTTTGTAAGGTTAAGAATCTTGTCTGGCCTGGCACATTGTAGGTCATTCAGTTGAGAGTGAGAGGTAGATTATCACATTGTTCCATCCTGTTATGTCGAGGTGAGAACATCATATACTATGGCTTTGAGCCTCTCCGTTGAGCATTTCTTTGAGGTTTCTCATTGGACCCATAGTAATTACCTCGCACCCCAGTGAAAAATAAAAAATATCCCTCTTGCATCGTCCAAAGTTTGAAATCTGAATGCACCACACACTACAACAAACAAAGTTCATAAAAAATGTAGGCATCCATTGCAATCTCTAAATACACCTATCGGGTATGGAGTTCGGACACACCCTTTTAAATGGCGCGAGCACTCTTTCTATACTATTTTTTACCTTCGAAATCAACTCCAAAGAACATGAAAAGACCCTCTCAAAACTTATGATTCAACAGTTTTTGACCATGCAAAGTTGAAACAAGTGTATAATTCTCCTCTCACTTCCTTAGCAAAGCTGAAACGAAATGAAATCCGTAGTAACCATAAGCTTTAACATCTACAATTCAATATATTTGTGTATAAAGCAATTATCTCTCCAATGTTTCTTAGTTTTGGTAAAGGTTGTGAAGGTGTTTGTTGATGCGAGCATCCTAAATACATTTTTTTTTGGATTTGAAAATGAAGACTCTAGATAAAATAAGTAGACGTGTTTGAAATAGGTGTTGAAAGTAATTTTTTGTGTCATAAAATATTTGATTTGATTTGAATGAGGAGTATGGAAACAGTTTCTTACACACAAATTTGATTTTAGATTTAGATAGATTTGATTTAGATCTAAAATAGAATATATTTGATTTAGCTCCAATATAGGTATTTTGGGCTTTTATAGTTTTGGGCATTGGCTAACCTAAATCTATAAATAGAGGGAGTAACCCTTAATTTTGTAATCTAGTCATTCACAATATTTTGCAGTCGCAAAGTAAATAAGAAAATTTTTCACAGTTTGTGGGTAGAGACTTACTCTACAGAAAATCATTTTCTTTCTTTTCTTCTTTAAATTCTCTTTTCGTTGTCATTGTGTGTGGTGATATCAATCTTGTTCATCAAGATTGATAGAAATTCATCATAGATTTTGGTGGATTTCCAACATCTGTTATCAAGAGCTCTGGTTAATCGATTCAAGGGAAGAACAATCAAGAACAATCATAGAAGAAGAGTTTACGATGGCAATGAGTTATGGGAATGCGAATTATCCTGCAAGTCTACCAATTTTAAAAGTAGAAAACTATGAGAATTGGTGCAAACAGATGAATGTTTTATTCTGTTGTTGAGGTCTTTGGGATCTTGTAAATGATGGATTAGAAGCGCTTGAACAAGACGCTTCAGAAGAAGACAAGAATAAACACACAGAATTGGAGAAGCTGGGTTATAAAACACTCTTCATAATTCATCAATGTTTGAGTCCAAAAATTTTCGAGAAAGTAAGTGATTTAGAAGCTACAAAAGAAGCTTGGGAGGTTCTTGAAAAGTCCTTTGGTTGTGCAGAAAATGTGAAAGAGGTGAGGTTACAAATTCACAAGAAAACGTATGAATTACTTCAGATGGAAGATAGTGAAAGCGTATCTGATTTCTTCAATAGGGTTACAAAACTAGTGAATCAAATCAAGACGTGTGGAGAAACATTAATAACAAGAGCTTTTGTTTCAAAGATTTTGAGATCTTTATCCCCTAAGTTCGACCACATGGTGGTGGCTATAGAAGAGGGGAACAATTTGTCAAAATTAACAAAGGAAGAGCTTCAAGGGACTCTTGAATCTCATGAACAAAGGATGGATCAAAGAGTTGTTGGCAAGTCAAAGAGTGATGTGCCTTTACAAACACGTTCAGCAAAAGAAACCAAAGGCAAAGGAAAGTGGTTCGACAGAGGTAAACGTGGCTACAACAATTTGACTGGTAGAGGAAACCAAAACGAAGGAAATGTGTCGAATCAGAGAAGACCATACCAAGGCAACCAAAAATGTGGTGTTGCAAATAGAGGAAGAGATGGTGGTCGAAATCCTGACAAGAGTCATATTCAATGTTACAATTGTCATAAGTATGGTCATTATTCGAGTGATTGTCCAGAGAATCGAAAGAATCAAGAAAGTGATGCAAAGTTCTCTAAGTATGAAGAAGGAGAGATGATGTTGATGGTCACAACAAGAGATGAAGAGAAATTCAAGGATCAATGGTACTTGGAAGGAAAAATCGAACTATTATGAATATGGTTCGAAGTATGTTGAAAGGCAAGAATTTACCTAAAGATTTTTGGGGTGAAGTTGTGTCTACTGCAACTTACATTTTGAATAGATGTCCAACGAAGAAGCTAGAAGGGATTACTCTAAAAGAATGTTAGTTTGGTGAAAACCTAGTTTGAGTCATCGAAAGGTATTTGGATCTATTGCACATAGACATGTGTCATATCAGTTGAGAAGAAAACTTGATGACAAGTCGAGTCAAATGATTCTAGTAGGATATCATTCGACAAGAGGTTACAAGTTGTTTGATCCGGTGAACAAGCAGATTGTGATCAGTAGGGACATGATCATAGATGAGCTGAAAGACTGGGATTTGACTCAAAATTTCAATAAAGATTTAGTGAGAATTTTTCTTGAAGAACTAGAAACTCAATTCGAAAGAGAAGTTCGACAAGAGGAACCAACAGTTATGGATCAACGAGGTACAAGTACAAATAGACCGCAGAGAACAAGACACATGCCTGCAATATTTCAAGATTGCATGGTTACATCATATGATGTGGTTGATAATGAAGGTGAACTTGTACATTGTGCTTTCTATGCAGATGTTGAACCTGTCAATGCAGCTGAAGCATTGAAAGATTCAAAGTGGGTGAAAGCGATGAATGAAGAAGTGAAGTCCATCGAAGACAACAACACTTGGTCACTTATCGAATTGCTTCAAGGCAAGAAGGAAATTTATTTCAAGTGGGTATACAAAGTGAAGATGAATCCCAAAGGGGAAGTAACTCGACACAAAGCAAGGCTAGTGGAGAAAGGATTTCTCGAGAAAGAAGGAATCGACTTTGATGAGGTTTTTGCACCTATGGCTAGGATCAAAACAATCAGGTTGGTTGTTGGTTTAGCAGAAATAAACAGTTGGCACATATGTCAAATGGAAGTGAAGTGTGCATTCTTGAAGGGATCCTTAGACGAAGAAGTTTATGTTAAACAACCAGTTGGGTTTGTGAAACATAACGAAGAGAGAAAGGTGTACATGCTTTATAATGCCCTGTATGGATTGAAACAAGATCCAAGAGCTTGGAATAAGAAGATTGATAATTTTATAAGAGAGAAGGAATTTGTGAAGTGCACAACTGAACATGGAGTATATGTAAGAAGAAACAATAATGAATTGTTTATACTATGTCTCTATGTAGATGACTTGTTGATAACAGGTAGCTGCAAGAAGGAGATCGAAGACTTCAAATGTGATCTCAGCAAGGAGAATCAACAATACGAACGATATAGACAGAATATCCCCCCGAGTGCTACGTATCAAAGCAAGACACCAACTTGAACTAACAACGACTAATTCTTCATTCTTGGATACCTGCACGTTACCAGTATAAAGGCAACGACAAACAAATAGAAAGGGTGAGATATGAAAAAATATAAGCAAAAGTATGATAACTAATATATTAGATCTAGAATCATACAATATTCACCGCTTCAACCAACTACAACATAACAATCGACAAAACAACATAGTAAATAACAACAATTATAATAACAATTATAATTACTATTTTCGCAGCTTCCCAACAGTACCTGTCACAACACAACGTTAGTATAAAATCACATTATGTCACCCACAACATATTGCTACAAAATCATCATCACGACACGATCACCAACATTATCACAACAACATCACCAACAACGAATTCATTTACAATGCGACTCTAAAAATTGCACATGCATGTGGTACCAGTCAGAGCTTCAGCCCTCGTCGCCAATTGCCAATTAATAGAGACATCAAACAAGGTATAAGCCTTCGTCGCTAAATTTTGCCAACCCAGGTCGTCGCTAAAATATGCAATGTAATGCAACTCGATAATGCACGACTCACAACATAAACAACAAAACCACGTCGCCAGGCATAAGCCTATATCCCAAATCTTTACCAATAAATAGAGGTAAACATCATCACTGAAACATCCTGCAACTTCGCATAAATCAACAACAACATACAGTAATAATACACTTCATTGAGAATTCACAAACAAAATAACAACATCGTTAAGATAACTTCACAGCTAAGTTAACTCTAACATAGCAAATACTAAGTTATCCTCCAGAAGTTCAATTCCTTCTGGAGGCAATTTCGTTTACGCCCGACCATCGAACTTCGCTTTTGACCATCAAAACTTCGCCCGACCATCGAACTTCGCCGACCATCGAACTTCTAGATATGGATTATTCTCAACAAAGCTAGTCTGCTACTAATATTACTCATTCTACTATTTTATTCTACTATGGCTATTTGTTTTGCTACACTGCTACATGGATAGATCAACTAATATAATTATTATATTTCACCACATCAATTCTAATTAGACAATAGTGGTATATGTTCATTATCCTAAGAGGTTTCTAATCACATAAACAATTGTCAAAAACCATGCCTTGCCTTTATCACCATAATACTACCTATTCCTTATAATTTACCCAGAACGTTTATTTTTTCCAGAAAACAACTTATTTCTATCAACATAAATTCAAATATGAATAATATAACAACACAGTGCAACAACATCCACGACAAACATAATAGTTTCAACACAGATCGATCAGTTCTCATCACAAAACAAGAATTGACAGCAAAATTATACAACCCTAAATCCCACATAAAAATCATCATACAATCGATTATATAAGTTGAACCCTACCCCTTACCTTTGGATTGAAGAGAGCTCGAAAAATCAATCGGAAAAACGCCAACTATCGGACTGCAATTGAGCTTTTCTCCTCACTTCTAGCAAACCCTTATTCCTAATTTTTCTCTACTGCTACATGGTGTTTCTTTTGTTTTTCAAATATGCTACTTGTTTTCTAAATAATACTAATTAAGCCACTAAAAATAATAATGGGCCAGTAAACTCTTATTGGATCTACTAACTAATACACTTCAAATTGCTATTTCACCTCTATAATTACCTCAACCTTATTTAATTAATAATTCTAAAATCAATAATAAATTCTAATATTATTTTTCTCCCGACTAATTTTACCCGACTATCAACTTAACGACTCAAACCACAAATTTGACATAACCCATAATTAATCGGAAAAAAATACTCGATAATATTTAATTAAAACATTTAATTAAATACGGGTGTTACATATTACATCAAGTTAAATATCCTATTGTTAAATATCCCCTCTCTGACTGGCCTATAGGGTGAGTCATCAGCAGCTTGTTCTATGATAGGTATGTTCGCTCGAACCAATGCCTGGTTCTGCCTATGCCTTTCTGGGGGAGCGAAGAAGTCTGCTATTCTACTCATGTTATCTGCGTTTTCTCTGTTTGTTACAGTTACATTTTGAACTATTGGGGCAAAGATTTCTTGCATAGTTTGTGCTAACACTCCTACCATATTATGGTTACTATCATCCATCAACTGCCTAAAAGCTATCTGATTTTTTGTGGTTAAGATAGGCAGTGTACTATAACCTACTGACCCTTGGTTATTTGTCATGAATTGATTAGCCCCGATCCGACCCTAGCGTGGTGACGCGTTCGACGTCAAGTCGCAAACCGCCATAAAAGATGTTGGCATCCCAAAAGGGGGATTTCTGGGTCTATTACTATCGAAACTGGGTGGTCTAGTTGGTGGTGGGGTAGCGAAATGGGTTTGTGCCCCAATTGGTGGGACAGATCCCCCAAGATAACCAGTGGTCCCAGTATTTCCTAGGGTCGAATTGTTCGTTGACATGCCACTTGTTCCGTTCGTGGCTACATTACTGGTAGAAGAGGCTATAGACTGTGCGTTCGAAGGGATCGCGCTAGACGTTCCGTCGGGCATTAGTGTGCTGTTCCATGTGGGGCGTTTTGTTCCCCTTGTTGATTGTTTGGATTAGACATCCTATTATTACGTTTTCTTCTGGGTAAGGGTTGGTTGCTATTAGTTATTCTACCACTCCTAAGGTTCATATAACAACGCACTTAACACTCAGAAAGAACTTTATAATGATTATGTCTTAACAATCCTTATTTTATTTTAATTTTGTAACGACCAATGACGGTCCCACTGGGCGTGCCAATTTGTTTACAGTGATTTCTGGTAAAACAACCGCTAGTCCTCCAAACTATCGAATAATCTTTATGACTGTTATTCAATTCCTCTGGTAACTTGCAGGATCGACTAGATTGATCCTATGGGATATTGGTCGTTTGGATAAAATTAATAACTAAACTAGTATTCATGTTTAAGACTTGTATTTTGAGTGTTTTATATATATCCAATGCATTCCGATTGCAGTGTCAAACAACTTAGTGACATGATCAAGTAAAGAAATATAAAACTGACTTGAATGAGTAAAGGAGTAAAGGTTCGATTTACAAAGAAATGTGTAAATGCAGAAATACGTAAATGACTTTAAATGTAAAAGACTTTTAATGTAAAAGCATGAATATAAAAGCATGGAATGTAAAAAACATGAATGTAAAAACGTTAAGGTAAAAGGTTTCTGAAATGTAAAGGACTTCGAAATAGAAGAAAACGTTTAAATGCAGAAAATAGTTAAATGGCTTTGAAAGTAAAGGTATTTAAAAGACATTGATGCGAAGATAAAGGGTAAACTGGAAAGATAAAGATGTTTTACTAAATTATAAAGGTTTGGTGCAATCATACGTACATTGTTCGAGCATTCGTTTCCCTAGCCATGTGGTATTTTGAATGTTTACTGAATTTTGTACAATAGATATGACACACGAAATCCTAACACTAAGACTTCTATTTATACTACTTCGACCATAACGGTCTGACTTATGAGATCTTGCCACGTTCAGAACATGCAGAACATTGCGCTTCTATAGCTTCCACGCGTCTTCGAACCGTTTCCAGCGCATATATCTTAACTTCCAATTATCCCGCTCGCGTTTGAATTTCAAATGTTGTGTCACTTTGCTTCGAACTCACTTCACAGACACAACCTTGTTACTACTTCGAAGCTCCTTTTACATATATCATCATAACTGCCATTCGAAGCTCCGAGTTTTAGTACGTTCATTCGAAGAGCCATTTCTCCCATTCCGAACTGTGGCATTCGCTTTGTTCCAACGAACACTAACCTCATTTCATTTCGAACTTAAGACTTCTACTTCGAGTCATACGTATCAAAATCTTCAGCTAACAGGTATGCAAATTCAAGGTGGTGTAGTGATGCTAAGGATCGAAAATCCACAACAAGATATGTGTTTATGTTAGGTGGTGCTCCACTTGCTTGGAGTTCTAGAAAGGAACCGGTTTTTGCATTATCATCATGCGAAGCAGAATACATAGTCGCTTCTCTTTGTGCATGTCAAGAAACTTGGATGGGAAACTTGGTCGAAGAGATTACAGGTAAAGATCATGGAGAAATTACCATGAAGATCGACAACATGCCGGTTATCAACCTGGCAAAGAATGCAATAACACACGGTCGAAGCAAGCACATCAAAATAAGGTTCCACTATCTTCAATAGCAGGTAGCTGATGGGAAGATGAACTTGGAACACTGCAGAATTGAGAATCAAATTGTAGATATCATGACAAAGGGTGTGCAAGTCGAAGTATTTCAAAGGCTAAGAGCTATGATGAATGTAGATAGCTTAGACACAATGAATTAGGTGATGTGTTGAAAGTAATTTCTTGTGTCGGAAAATATTTGATTTGATTTAGTAGTGTGGAAACAGTTTGTTACACACAGATTTGATTTTAAATTTAGATAGATTTGATTAAGATCTAAAATAGAATATATTTGATTTAGCTCCAAAATAGGTATTTTGGGCTTTTATAGTTTTGGGCATTGACTAACTTAAATCTATAAATAGAGGGAGTAACCTCTATATTTGTAATCAAGTCATTCACAGTATTTTGCAATTGTAAAGTGAATAATAAAGTTTTCCACAATTTGTGGGCAGAGAGTTACTCTGCAGAAAATCCTTTTCTTTCTTATCTTCTTTAAATTCTCTTTTCATTGTCATTGTGTATGGTGATATCAATCTTGTTCATCAAGATTGGTAGAAATTCATCACAGGTTTTGATGGACTTCTAACAATAGGATGGTGACCGCTTGGTTGAATTGTCTTTGGTGTTGGTTTGACCTTCTTATGACCCTCAATTTTTACCATTTTCGCGAGTGGTTTTATATATGTGGTTTTTTGGATAGGTTATCTTGTGCAATTGCTCTTTGATGTGTAGTTTCATGATATAATGAACTTTCAAAAATCCACGTAGAAGAATTAATTATGACATTCTAGGAATTCATTATTCTTTTTAATATCTGACTTAGTTTGTCAATTTTTCCATCTTCACCCTTGATTTGTTTGGTCCCTATCACATGCTTAACTTTATATTTCATATTTTTTTATATGATATATGCAGAGTAAATCATATGATGTAGAAATACCTTTGCAACTGAATTCATTAATGTGATATCACAATTAGTCATAATTACCTATGAAATATTTTATGGGTCTTTCAACATATTCTGAAACATTTCCAAAACCCTTATAGTATTATCCTCTTTTTCACATTCCAATAATGCAAACCCAACTTAATAAATCATCTCTATAAAAGTAACATCAACAATTTCTAAAAGAGGAAACATGTATTTGTTGGTATTATATGTTGGATCAACTATCACTATTGTGAGAAATGTGTTTAACAACTTAATGGAATCAAAATTCTCCAAAATATATCTCAAACAATTTTTCCTTCCTCAACCACTATGTACCTAGATACATAATGATGCCCATCCAATAGTTTCTATATTTGTTGCATTGAATATATTATACCTCTTATGAACTTGTTGTTTTAGTGGAGAACATTATATATTTGCTTAATATTTGAGACCCTTTCAATTCTATTCCTTTTAAAAGTTTTAAGTGTGTTTTTGAGCTCAACCATGTTCAATGTCATGTTAAAAACAATTTTTTTCTCTTTAGAATTCCGACGACAGACAATCAGATGATCAACTAACTTGTGACATAGTTCATGATTATGTATACCATAAATCATAATCAATATTCATTTATTATTCAATTTGTGATACCATGCAACTTAAACGCACATTCATATTTTCTTTTTTTAGTGTCATCGCATTTCAACTTCCAGATATGTCATTTATAGTGAACACTTCTTTTGCATCTCATCATAACAAATACATGTCTTCTATCATAGTAAAGATAATTAGTAAAAATTCAATTTAATCTATGTTCATAAGACTTTTTCTAGGAGGATTGGTATCATATGCCCTTTACTAAGTTTGAGTGCAATGTGATATGTAGGTTGAACATCAATTTCTTCCAATTCCACTCCAATAATTAAAACATATTATATTCTTTGAATTGGTGGGAAAACATTGGGATGCTTTACACTTTTAGAGTAAATGTCAAACATCTTGGTACACTTTATAAGAGATATCTGACCTTGACCCTGCGCTAAATCATCCAAACTATTTTGGGCTTTAAAGATATGAAAGAAAAACACAACAATTGACACTTCTTTATTATACTCGCACCAATAATGAAAGACCTTGACATAAACCCAACTCATTGAGTACAATTGTGAATGAGAATTTAATAAATGATAAAGAAAGTAAATCTCAAAGTCCTTGAAAGGAAGACATAAACCTATCTAATAAAATAGACATTCATGAAGAGGAATGACACATCCATTATATTTGTTGCATATTCTCTTATCTTTTTTTAGGAGGAAACACCCCTAATCCGACGAAGATCCCACCTCGTAAAAATGCATGGTTCAAACCGCCATCTCCCAAAAAGAAAGAGAAGGTAATCAATGTCTCTTGAACCACCCACATCATCAAGTTTCCTAATGTCTTGATCGCGACTTTATACGTCTTATAGCATCTAGACCGCAAGTATACAGTCCTAGCGCGTGTAGCTTTAAAGATTATCGAATCACAAGGGACTAAATTTCGACCTATCGTTATCTAAGGTTACTACGTAAATCCAAGGCTAATGATGTAAATAAATGGGGTTTTAGGGAACCTAACTGATTGTAGTCTAGTTTTGATTCAGGGGAAAAGTATTGGTATGTAATGGTCGGACTTCGGGGATTTAGCAACTCATTGACTCAAGCTCGTATTGTCAAAACAGGTTTCAGTAGGAAATATTTATTTGAAAACCCTCTTTTCACACTCTCGTGTTTATTGATTCAAATCCTATAACCAAACCTAAGTGAGTGCTCTCGCTGTTTCAATTAGAGTTTAAAAATAGTTTTTGAAAATAAATAAAACCTAATCAACTTAAAAGCGCTCTCGCTGTGTTTTAAGTTGATGCTCAATTACTAATGTTCAATTATTATCTCAAACTCTTGCTTTATTGATCCTAACTTCTACTCTGTATTTTACTCTCGTAACAAAACAGTAATCGAAACCAGAAAGTTAACTTTTTTCAAAATAGAATAAATCGAATGGCGTTGCTAAACCCCGTCGGCTATATGACCTTACATACCAATAACTAAATTTAGCCTAGCTTGTTAAACGATTCAGTTATAGCGCAACAATGATAAACAGGCAGTTCAGATAAAACATGCATCTCAGATAAATCAGGCATAAAATAAATAAACAAAATTAAATAAGCCAATAAATAAATTAATTAAAATAAACCTGAAAATAAAAGGCAGAATATTTGGCAAGTTCCAGGAGTCTCCCACAAGTCGGTGAGATCTGCCCTTCGTTGTACGAAAATCAAATGCGATGAAAGAAATTAAAAAGGCGCAATCCTAACGTAAGGTTAGAATTGGAAAAGGTTCGCAGCAATCCCCGGTGTGGAAATTGCTACGAGAAAAGAAAGCAGATAACTAAAAAATCGAAACTGGAAATAAAATTCAATGCTGGAAATAAAATTGGCAGTGTAACGGTATAAAATTGCAGGAAAAAAAGAGTCTTTTTGGATCGGAGATTGAAGGTCTATTTATAGAGGTAGTGGTACGCTGAGTAGCTGGGTTTGTTGCGTCCTTTTCGCCTCTGAATTCTCCTCCGTAGCGGACGGATCTGGATAGGGTTTGGGTAACGGTCGCTGCAAGTTTCTTGGTGAGGAAATCTTGCTTCCTGGTCCATGACGGTCGCTACAGCCTCTAGGGCTTACGTGTAACGGTCGTTACACCTTTGGGCTTGGTGAGGAAGCGCATGGAAGTGGGCTGGGCCTGCTTCTTTATTAATTCTTTAGATTTTTGCTTCTTTCACACCCCCACTTCTTGTCATACACCTCACACTTGCACAAATACTATTCTTTTGAGGACTTTGAGTAGATTTATCCGACTTTTCTCGACTTTCTTTGCACATGCCTTATAATTGGTGAAAACTTGAAAACATAGAAAATACTGACATAATATGAATAAAGAGTGATTTAATTAATTGAAATGCAAGTATAATTCATGTAAATTGACTCAAATAATCGATACATTTTCGGGTTATCATGTCTCTTGAAGACTCTCCATTATAATGGATTCTACCAATATATAAAAAAATGAGTAGCATACCAAATCAGATTTAAAGACAAATTTGACATCCCTATCAAAGCACGTCTATTGCAATGAGGTTCATCAAAACGAAAAATAGAAAGACCAAAAGTCTTGTAACCCTTTCTCCGAAAATCCTAATAAAGAAAGAAAGAATATAAGAGAATAAGGCATGTGTGTTACCTCATAGAAAAAAGTTGATGGCCCACATGTTGTAGATCCTGCAAAAAGGAGGACTTAAATATGTTAGATATGAAGAATAATATAGAAAGAATGGTTTCAAGAGAAAAACTTGTAGGCGATAGAGGATAAGAGTTCAAAAATTTGCAAATGAAGAGGAAAGAGTAACTAATAATTCTAAAACTCCTTATATGTGTCTCAACAAGGGGGAATCATGTGATTCATTACATTGAAAAATGCATATCATGTCACCAATGATTGAGATCTCATTGTGGACTATTAGAGTATTTGAGTATTTAAAAAAAAGGATATCATTATCGTCAAACATAGGAACACACGTTAGGACTTCCGTATCAAACATCAACGATCAAGAGAAAGTTAATGCATTTGTTCCCAATATTGATGATGTCTCGTCAATACTTATCTTTTACTTATGCTAACAATTGAGCAAAAGGTGTACACTATGAAGCTCTCATTCAACAAAATATAAACAAGGGCTTGGGGGGAACTATTTTGGGCTGTTTGCAAGACCCATGACAAAAGGCCTAAGAGAAAACGCCAAGTAAATAAGCACACAAAACAGGTTGAGCTTCATTATGACCAAAAGTATAGAATTCTACCTTTAAATGCATTAGTCACTATTCAATTTAATCAGACGATTATTTGTACAACACACAACATCACACATGAACAATTTCAATCGCTCGCGATATATAAAAGAAAGTGCATCATTTCAAGTATTCAAATTCTTTCTCATTCTCATATTACTTCTCATTTTTTCACTAACTTAAATCTTGATGTGCTAACATTGCAGGTCTGTTCCACTCCGTTGCAGGAAGACACAACTTCACCCCTCATCTTCTATTTCTAGTTCCTAACTAAACAAGTTCTTTAAACCATATACCATTTTATTATACATTAACTAAAAATTCAAATTATAAAATATTACAGTTTTCAAAATCTACTAACCATTTTGATGCAAAAATAATCTTTTTAAATTCTAACCCAATACATCACCTTCCCTTTTTCTAATAAAAAAATTGAAAGCTGCATAATTATAGCTTTAAAATAAAGGAGAAAATGGTAAAAGAAAAACTATTTATCTATAAAAAAAAAGGAAAAAAAAGGGTAAAATAAAAACTATTTTAAAAAAAGGAAAGAAAATGCGTAAATCACGAGTGATGAATAAATGCAAATACTTAAAATGAACAAGCAAGATAAAATTGAGAGATGGAGGAAGCGTGATAGAACGATTCATCCGTTTGCGTTTCTCCCTCTTCTCCTTCCAATCCAATATATGTACTCAACACTTTCCCTCTAATTTCTTCCTCTTCCATTCAACATTCTTCTCATCTCTCAAAACACTCACACATTACGGTACATTTCTCTCTCACATTTCATTTGTGAAATTCTCATTCCGTTTAGATCTCACAATTGTTAGTTTCTATGATCTTAATTGGATGCAATTTTTTTGCTTTATTCTATTAAAATTGCGATTGCATTAGAAACTATAATGTTTAATCTTTAAATTCGCATATAATTCTATAATATTTATGAAAAAATATACTAGATAGTAAAATAGTTTTATACTGTTATTTAATAAATAAGAACTGGTCTGTCCTTATCACGCCCTCAGACTTCAGTGTAAAATTTACATCTTACATCGAGGGCGTGATAAGGCTCTGTTGTTGTTATTGTTTTTGTTATATACACTTGGTTACGTTTTATCTTTTTATGGACAACAGATATGGAAACTTTCCTCTTCACCTCAGAATCTGTAAACGAAGGTCACCCAGACAAGATCTGTGACCAGGTCTCAGATGCCATCCTGGATGCATGCTTGGAGCAAGATCCAGAAAGCAAGGTTGCATGCGAGACCTGTACGAAAACTAACATGGTTATGGTGTTTGGTGAAATCACAACCAAGGCAACAGTGAACTATGAGAAAATAGTTCGCGACACTTGCAGGGGTATTGGGTTTGTGTCTGACGATGTTGGTCTTGATGCTGACAAATGTAATGTTCTTGTCAACATTGAACAGCAGAGCCCTGATATTGCTCAAGGAGTTCACGGTCACTTGTCGAAAAAGCCTGAGGAGATTGGAGCTGGTGATCAAGGTCACATGTTTGGGTATGCCACTGATGAAACACCTGAACTAATGCCACTCACTCATGTGCTTGCTACTAAAATTGGTGCCAAGCTTACTGAAGTTAGAAAGAATAAGACATGCCCGTGGGTTAGGCCTGATGGTAAAACCCAAGTGACTGTTGAATACAAGAACGATAACGGAGCCATGGTCCCTATTCGTGTTCACACAATCCTCATCTCAACTCAACACGACGAAGGTGTCACAAATGAAAAGATTGCTGCAGATTTGAAAGAACATGTTATTAAACCTGTTGTCCCTGCTGAATACCTCGACGACAAGACCATCTTCCATCTCAACCCTTCAGGCAGGTTTGTGATCGGTGGACCACATGGAGACGCTGGACTCACCGGAAGGAAGATCATTATTGATACCTATGGTGGTTGGGGTGCTCATGGTGGAGGTGCCTTCTCAGGAAAGGACCCAACCAAGGTTGACAGGAGTGGTGCTTACATTGTTAGGCAAGCTGCAAAAAGTGTGGTAGCTTCAGGGCTTGCCCGTCGCTGCATTGTGCAGGTTTCTTACGCAATCGGAGTGCCCGAGCCACTTTCCGTGTTCGTCGATACTTACAAAACTGGAAAGATTCCTGATAAGGATATTCTGGCTTTGATTAAGGAGTCTTTTGACTTCAGGCCTGGTATGATTGCTATCCATCTTGACCTCACAAGAGGTGGCAACTTCAGGTACCAGAAAACCGCGGCTTATGGGCATTTTGGACGCGATGACCCTGATTTTACATGGGAGACTGTCAAGATACTCAAGCCCAAGGCTTAATTGAGTTATGGTATTTGCAGAAGTGATTATTTTATGATGGTAATCATCTTTCTGATTTTTGGTTTAAAATAAAATAAAAGGAGCTTCATTGTGTATATATACATTATAGGTGTGGACTGGAGGCGTTTGCACAATAGGAGCATCCAGCATTAGTTACCACTTTTGATTTTGATTTTGCCATTTGGCTATTGTTTTCTTGCAACCGACTTGTGTGGTTGGTGTAAACTTAGAATATTATATATAATTCATTTTATTCATATATGTTAATCACTTCAATATATTGATTGTCATGTAGAAAATACCTTAGAATTTGTTTCATGCTGGCTGTAGTCTGCATCCAGTATCATGAAGTTCAGAGTTTAATTAATGTTATCTAAACATACAACCAATAAACTAATTTCTTCAAAGCAAGAAGTTCCCAACCAAAATATTTCTCAAATTAATCTATATAAAACATCAAATTTTTTTTTTGAGTGATATATAAAACATCAACTTTGATGCACTTACATGGCCGATATATCTCAGACCTGTATTAATGTCCATAAGAATGAGCAGGTTTTGGCTTCTTGTTGAGACTTATTGTTGAGAATAATTCATGTCCAGAACTTCTGAGGGGAGTTAGAAGTTCTGATGTTCTGGTGCTGTTCAGAAGTTGATGTTCTGGTGTTGGTCAGAAGTTGTTGAACTTCTGAGGTCGTTATCTTAATTATTAAGTTTAAGTTTAAGGGTACTTTAGTATTTGTTAGTTTGTATTGTTAGTATCCTTTAGCTTGATCACCAAGATTAAGTTTTAATTAGAGTTTACGAGCATATTTATTTTTGGGTTTTTTTTGTGTATAAATATGTACTCTTATTTCATTAATAAAACAACAATCCTTATTTCTTTACTCTTTTGGTAGCCGTCTTTACTCTTTTATTCTTCCATCATTCCAATCACTTTTATCCTTTTACCACAGTATAGGTGCATATAAACTCTATTGTCCAGAAACCAACAAAGTTGAAATCAACAGAGACGTTGTTGTGAAAGAGTTAGAAGTTTGGGATTGGAGCAAGTCTCAACCAACTTCTGATGTAGTGACAACTTCTGAAGACGAGTCAGAAGTTGAAGGTTCTGAAGAAGAGTCAGAAGATGAAGATGATGAATCTGATTCTGATCCAGATTCTGATGATGATCCAGAATCTGGTGGTGATCATACTTCTGGAAGGGAAAACTCTAAAGACCAAGGTTCTAAAGGACAAACTTCTGAAGATGATCATGTTTCTGAAGGTGATAATTCTGAAGATAGAACTTCTGGACAAGGTCCAGAAGTTAATATTGTTCCAAGTTTTGGAGAACAAGTTCAGAGGTCACAACGAGTCAGAACCATAACTAGAAGGTTTGCAGATTTTGACATGCTGCAAGACACTGAAGTTGACTCAGAGGGAGAAGTCATTAAGTGTGCCATGTTAGTAGATTCTGAACCATTGGGTATAGAAGAAGCACTAAAGAAGAAAGTCTAGCTGGATGCCATGAAAGAAGAACTTGAGGCTATAAAGAGAAACAAAACTTGGGAGTTGACAGAACTCCAAAGGAGAAGAAAGCCATCAGTGTTAGATGGGTTTTCAAGATGAAATTTAAGCTAGATGGATCAGTTGGCAAACATAAAGCAAGGCTAGTGGCCAGAGGTTTTCTTCAGAAACCTGGACTAGATTATTTTGAGGTGTTTGCTCCTATAGCTAGGCATGAAACAATCAAATTGGTGATTGCTTTAGCCGCGAACAAAAGTTGGCCGCTAATGCATTTGGATGTGAAGTCAGCATTTCTGAACGGTCCATTACAAGAGGAGGTATACGTGTCACAACCTCCTTGCTTCGTGAAAAAGAATCAGGAAGGGATGGTGTATAAGTTACACAAAGCTTTGTATGGATTGAAGCAAGCACCCAGAGCTTGGAATCAGATTGGTGATTGCTTTAGCTGCGAACAGAAGTTGGCCGCTAATGCATTTGGATGTGAAGTCAGCATTTCTGAACGGTCCATTACAAGAGGAGGTATACGTGTCACAACCTCCTGGCTTCGTGAAAAAGAATCAGGAAGAGATGGTGTATAAGTTACACAAAGCTTTGTATGGATTGAAGCAAGCACCCAGAGCTTGGAATCAGAAGATTGATTCATTTTTCAAGAAGTAAGGGTTTCAGGAATGTGAGATGGAGTATGGCGTATATGTGAAACATTCTGGAAGCAATATGATTCTAGTGTGTCTTTATGTTGATGACATATTGCTTACGGAGAGTTGTCCAGAAGATATATCCAAGTTCAAGAAAGTGCTGATGGATGAATTTGAGATGACAGATCTAGGTATATTTCCTAGGGATGAAAGTTCTGTACTCAAAGGACGGTATCATTTTGCATCAGCTGAAGTATGAACTTGAGCTTCTAAAGAGATTTAAGCTGCAAGAGTGTACAGTTGTTGTGACACCATCAAAAACCAATCATAAATTGAATTCTGACTCTGATGGTGACTCTGTGGATGCTACAACCTTCAAGCAATTGGTTGGTTCTCTTAGGTATTTGTGCAATACCAGACCTGACATTTGCTATGTAGTTTGAATGGTCAGCAGATTTATGAGTAATCCAAAGTGGTCCCATTACCAAGTTGCTGTCAGGATTCTGAGGTATATAAAGGGAACTCTGAAATATAGAGTGTTATTTCCCTCTAGAAGGAAGTCAGAATCAAATCTAGTGGGCTATTTTGATTCTGAATGGTGTGGAGATAGAGTTGACAGAAGAAGTACCTCTGGCTACTTGTTCAAGTTTATGGGAAGTCCTATTTCTTGGAATTCCAAGAAACAATCTGTTGTGGCTCTGTCAACATGTGAAGCTGAGTATATTGCAGGCGTTGTAGCTGCATGTCAAGCTGTTTGGCTTCTGAATCTTCTGGAGGATTGAAGATTGTGATAGAGAAATCTCTGGAGTTGTTGATTGATAACAAGTCTGCAATCAACCTTGCCAAGAATCCAGTGTTGCATGGAAGAAGCAAGCATATTGAGACGAAGTATCATTTTCTCAAAAGTCAAGTACATAAAGGAGTGTTAGAAGTTCTGCACTACAACACCCAGAAGCAGCTGGCAGATGTTCTAACAAAGGCTATCAAAACAGACCATTTTCTTCGTTTAAGAAATGAAATTGGTGTTGTCGGTTTTTGATGGATATGAATTAAGGGATGGTGTTGAGAATAATTCATGTCCAGAACTTCTGAGGGAAAACAGAAGTTCTGATGTTTTGGTGTTGTCCAGAAGTTGATGTTCTGGTGTTGTCCAGAAGTTGATGTTCTAGTGTTGGTCAGAAGTTGTTGAACTTCTGAGGTCGTTATCTTAATTATTAAGTTTAGGTTTAAGGGTACTTTAGTATTTGTTAGTGTGTATTGTTAGTATCGTTTAGCTTGATCACCAAGATTAGGTTTTAATTATGGTTTATCGGCATATTTATTTTTGGATTTTTTTGTATATAAATATGTACTTCTATTTCATTAATAAAACAATAATCCTTATTTCTTTACTCTTTTGGTAGCCGTCTTTACTCTTTTATTCTTCTATCATTACAATCACTTTTATCCTTGTACACCAACACTTATCACCTACCATAAACTTTTGAAAAGTGTCCGTGTCCATTGGCACTTAAAACTGCTACATATGTAATCTTGTCCGAATTTAAACCTAAAAGTCCATTTCAAAAGTTGTTTTCACATCATATGTTCTGCTGAACACATTCAAAGCAGTGCCAATGGTATACATATCAACAACAACACAACACAAGTGAATCCTCCATTTGGGCAACATGTCCAATTATTAGAAGCATATTGTCCAGAAGTTGATGTTCTGGTGTTGTCCAGAAGTTGATGTTCTAGTGTTGGTCAGAAGTTGTTGAACTTTTGAGGTCGTTATCTTAATTATTAAGTTTAGGTTTAAGGGTACTTTAGTATTTGTTAGTGTGTACTGTTAGTATCGTTTAGCTTGATCACCAAGATTAGGTTTTAATTAGGGTTTATCGGCATATTTATTTTTGGATTTTTTTGTATATAAATATGTACTTCTATTTCATTAATAAAACAATAATCCTTATTTCTTTACTCTTTTGGTAGCCGTCTTTACTCTTTTATTCTTCTATCATTACAATCACTTTTATCCTTGTACACCAACACTTATCACCTACCATAAACTTTTGAAAAGTGTCCGTGTCCATTGGCACTTAAAACTGCTACATATGTAATCTTGTCCGATTTTAAACCTAAAAGTCCATTTCAAAAGTTGTTTTCACATCATATGTTCTGCTGAACATGTAACACCCCGAATTTAATTAATTAGTTAATTAAATTATTAAAAGATTTAATTATTGGAATTAGACGAAGTTTGAGAATTAATCGGAGTAATTGGATTTATTGGCATTATCTAAGAGACATATTTGGATTATTAAGTTTAAGCCGGATTATTTGGTTGGTGTAATTGGAGGATTAATATTAAGAATAATAGTATTTATTTATTGGACTAGTTTATTTAAGTGAAATAATCAGTTTAGTCGGAGAATTACTATTATGAGTAGAGATTAATTAACTAGAATAATTAGTGATGAATTAATTCGGTGGTAGAATATTATTGAAAATAATATTAGAAATAAGTGTGGAATTAATAGAGTTATTTATTTGGTGTTAGAAGTATAGAAAAGAGGTGTGAAAATTAAGGCAAGTAGAAATATTAGGAATATTATTATTATTACTATTTTATTATTATAATAATAATAATATTATTAGTTGGATTTAATTATAAGAGAAGGAATTAGGTTTAAATAAATAAGAGATATAAAAGGAGAAATATAAAGCTAATAGTTAGAATAAAAATAATATTAGAATTATTATATTATTAGGGATTAATAAATTAAATGTAGTATATATTTATTATGAGGATAAATTAGTATTTATAGAGAGAATTAGTATTTTTGGAGAATATTATTTAATAAACCAAATTTATTAGGAGCTACTATATATTGAATTAACCTAGTGAAATAAGGAGAAAAATATTGCTTGCAAAACAAAAAGAAGACCTAGCCAAACCATAGCCGTAGCAAACAGAAGAGAGAAAGGAAGAGAAGTTGGAAACAAAGGTGCTAGGAGGGATCGTTGCCGTCCGAGAGTTCCGTTATTCCGATCGAATTTCCGAGTTCCCGTCAATCCACAGGTAAGGGGTGGGGTTCGGGTTTTATAATCGATTGTAGGATGGTTCGTATGTGGGGTTTAGAGCTATGTAATTATACTGCTAATCGTATTTTCGGTGATGAATTTTATATGCTGGAATGAATGAAATTGCCTTGGGTTGAATCTGTGTTATCTGCAATTAAATTATGATTAATCGATGCAATATTTGAAGATTTATTGCACGTTGCTATAGGGAGGGAGGCGACCGCCCCCTTGGAGAAAGAAGGGAGGAGGCGACCGCCTCATAGGATGAGAAAGAGAGAGGGAGACGACCGTCCCTCTAGTGGGAGCGAGGCGACCGCTGTTAGGGGTGGGCGCTCACTCGATGTCGTGTGTTATCCCGTGTGTTTTACGTGGCTTGGCGACTTAGGAAAGAAAAATAATACACTTGGTAGAATGAAATTAATAACAATAGATGGATGAAGATATTAGATCACATGTAGCAGAATTTATTCTAGCATTAACGGATAAATATACCAGGGGAAGAATATTAGCAGTGTCAATTGGAAGCATGTAATTAAAGTAGTATGTTAATCCATTTAATTACGGAAAATACTAGTAGTGGCTAAATTAAATAGCAGGAATTATTTAGTTGATAATAGTGTTGTGGGGAAGTAAAAACAGAGTAATAAATAGCAGCATAAGGTGTGACCAGCAATGTAAACTTATTGGTAAAACGAGCCATAATAACGCAGAATTATTAATGGACTGCCAGAATTATTTAGTAGAATAATTAGAATTAATTAGTAATGTTGCAGAAAACTAAAAATAGTGCAGAGAATAACACTGTCAGTCGAATTAAGCGGAGAATTTAGTTTGTCGGAATTGGACGAAATTTTATGGGATAGTTCGGGTATACGGGTAGTGAATTAAAACAGTGTTATTTCGTCTTAACTCGTGTTAGTTGCTGAATTGCCGACACTGTCGGAATGATGTCGTTGATGTCCGAATTAGATGGTCTAAGTGTCGTAGGCTCAAATGGCCAAAGTCGAAGAATGAAGTGGATTGGATTAAATTATGAATTGTGTTGTGTTGATGTCGTTAATTGTTGTTGAAGTTGATTATGTTTATTATAAGTTGCGTGGTTGAGATGTTGTTAATTGTTGTTGAAGTTGATTATGTTTATTATAAGTTGCGTCGTTGGGATGTTGTTAATTGTTGTTGAAGTTGATTATGTTTATTATAAGTTGCGTGGTTGGGATGTTGTTAATTGTTGTTGAAGTTGATTATGTTTATTATAAGTTGCGTAGTTGTGATGTTGTTAATTGTTGTTGAAGTCGAAGTTGATCGTGTTGATTAAGTTGATGCAGTTAATGCATGATTAAGTTGTTGTTGTTGTCAGTTGTTGTTGATGCAGTTAATGCATGATTAAGTTGTTGTTGTTGTAAGTTGTTGTTGATGCAGTTAATGCATGATTAAGTTGTTGTTGTTGTAAGTTGTTGTTGACGTTGTAGTCGTTGTAGCATACATATCATGTGCATTATTAAGTTGGCCTGGATTGGCACCACGTTGTAAGTTGAAGGCTTATGCCTTGTTGAATGCCTCGATAACCTGGCATATTTTACGTTGGGAGTTTTGCTCCAAATGGATCCACATGCATCTGCATTTGTCGAGTCGCATTGAGTCGCATTTTAAGTTGTTGCTGATTTTATGTTATTTTGTGGATATTATATGTTGTTGATTTTATGTTGTTTGGTAGATATTATATGTTATTGATTTAAGTAGTAATTATTGTATGTTCCTTTACCTAAGCATATGAATTATCGTACTTTCGCTTATATTATTCGATATCTCACCCTTTTTATTTTGTTGGCCGTTACCTTTATATTGGTAACGTGCAGGTATTCAGGAATGGAAGAATTAGTTGATGTCGGTTCAAGTCGGTGTCTTTGCTCTAATACGTAACACTCGGGGGGAACGTTTGGTCTATGTTGTGTACATTGTTGACTCTTGTTGTTATTAGTATAATTTGTTGAATCATAAGTGATGTTGTGAAATAAAAAGTTGTTAAGTATGTTGAAAGTTGAATAACATGTTTCAAGTTGGTATTAGTATAATATATTCAGTTGTATAGCTATGAATTCACGCATAGAAATAAAAAGTATTTTGTTTGAAAGTTATTGCAAGATGTTATGAGATCCTCCGAATTAAAAAGTGTTATGTATCTTATCAGTTTGTGTTGTTAATGTTGAAATGTGGCATCCCATGTTTTTAGTTTAAAATTTTCGCACTCTGATTTTATAATAAACGTTGGGTAGAAATGGAGTGTTACAGAACACATTCAAAGCAGTGCCAATGGTATACATATCAACAACAACACAACACAAGTGAATCCTCCATTTGGGCAACATGTCCAATTATTAGAAGCATATTGGTACCCCTACATTTTAGCACGGCATTTCTACGTAATGAGATGAAATGACCAAAATACCCTTTTAACAAAAGGATAGTGAAATTGTAAAATTAAAATCAAATATATTTTGGATTTTTCAAAAAGCTTTGTAACATTTTTATTTGTGTGGAATTTTTCGGACGTACACAAATTAGAAATTTTTTCATGTAGTAACTTTATACTAAATTTTTTTTAAAATTATGAAAATCGGCTATAAATACATTCAATGTATTTATTTATACCGGATTTGTAAAATACCTTGTGCTAAACATTTTGTATCATGCCATATTTTTCAACAAACGAGTATAATTTATAAATGCATAGGGTTAACCGGATTTGTAAAGATATCCAATGTAAATGCATGAGTTTTATTCAGACTTATTAATATTTCCGACGGAAATGCACGAGAATTTTTCTTGTTACTTTCAAATTGTATCTGCCACCTTCTCAAAAGTATGATTTTATCATCATATCCTCTTGAAAAATTATTTATTTTTCAAAAAAATTGAATTTTACCAAAAATTTAGAGATATATTTGAAATTTCAATCAAATATCGGAAATTTCATATCTCATATCGAAAATTTCAGTATATTTCAGAATTTAAGGAAAAAAAATTTTAAACCGAAAACTAAGGAGTGATACCGGAAATTTATGAAATTTCTGATATTTTTCAAAATTTTTGAAAAGAAAAAAAAGATTTCAAAAAAAAAGAAAATTGAAAATTTCAGTCAAATATCTGAAAATTACGAAATTTCAGATAAAAATATTGAAATTTTTTGAAATTTTTTTTTGAAGTATCTGAAATTTTAGTATTACAAAAAATTATCGAAAATTTTTAAAAATTTACCAGAAATTCAATACAGTATTGGAAATTTCAAGAAGATAACTTTAAAATAATTTTTTTGAGAGGGATGACAGATTTAATTAAAGGACTTTCTCGAAATGCATACAATATCAGATAGTTGTTGGGGTGATACCTGATTCTTACAATTTGATTTAGTTTGTTTTCAGTGAGATGATAATGTTTTAGCAAATGTATTAAAATGTCGTCAAGTAGGCAAATCTAAGTTCTTTTTTCATAGGAATTGTGTAATTTCAACTTCCCAATTGAAAGTACTAAAATTATTGACGTAGGGGGTTTATCTTGAAAAGTTTGCTTAATCGAAAATAAGTAAAAATACTTGAAGATAATTACATAATAAAAGCCACCAGGTCTTTTTTTTATAATCCGTTAATTCTTATTTTTGGTAATGTGTTTCTTTAAAATGAAGTTTTAGATTTACAATAAATTAACTCAATACCAAATTCTTGTGTATAACTCATTTTTTTAACAACAATTTTTTTAATTCATTTGGTAAGTTCGAATCAAAACATACAATAACACTCATTAATTTATAAATCATAGAATTATAATTATTTATTCATAAATTAATTATTAAATTTAAATAGTTAATCTATATTATGTTTCAAGAGTTATGGTCAATAATCACTTTAAAATTAAGTTCAATTTATATGTTTATCAACTCACAAACAACATTATGATCAAGATTAACTGAATAAAAACTAAAATTTCAAATTAAAAAAACAGTTGTATGGTCAACATATCAAATCGACGTCATCTTAAAAGATCTAATTTGGACAAACTTAGCTACTCATAATCTAATTAGTTGCAGTTATGAGTTTAGAGTAATATTAATGAAATTTTTGATAAAATATTGTCTTCAATTGAGGAAAATCAACATTGCTAAACTCTTTGAACTCTCTTGCCGTCAAATTCTAAAGAGAGTAGTGCATTAAAGACAGTTAAATGGTTATCATGTATGCTTAAGTCTAATGTCATTACTTGGAGTGCATACAACATTACTAAATTTTCATTCAATACAAAATTAAAGGATGATCTTAGCACCATGCAAAATAGTAAGGTTATGGTTGAAGTTGAATCCATGTACTTCTCTAGTTCCAAAGATAACAATCTTATACTAGCATCTAGAGCGTACTTTGGAGGTCATTGAGGAGATTTTGGAGATTGATTATCTTGCTTTTAAAGTGCCTTTACTCAAGTGCATGTGGATTGACAGTAACATTGGTGTAGAAACTGGTGAATTAGGATTCATACAGGTTGACCTTCGAAAGGCAACTTATAAGAACAAATCATTCATCATGGCAACCCAAGCCAAACAAGTTTTTTTTATGTCACTAATGCTTCTAACGCTAGATGATCAATTGTTCTTCATGTAAAATATCTTCCTGATAGTAATAGGAAAATCTAGAATTTTAACTATGAGATCCCTTGTTTCGCAACACATGTACGCCATTCATCTGAAGAAAATAATTCAGATGATGTGCATGTTATTCATCGTGATCGCAAAGAGGGGATATGAGAAAACTAGTAAGTAAATATTTTATATCACTTAATAATTTATAATTATTTATTTTACTCTTTTTTATTCATTTTACTAAAGATTTAAAGTTGTTGTTAATTATCGAGGGATAAAGTGACAACTTTTCATGACGTCCTTCATTACCTCGCTTCTCTAGCTGTGGTTAAATGCATTTCACATCCGAGATTAAATGTGTTTTTTGTAATAGTGTACTCCTCTACCTGATTATTTATAATCCAAGAGAGTACATACACCCCAAATAACGCAAACAAGGGTGAGAATACGCTCGAAATATGTTAGCCGAGTAAAAGATAGAAAAGGTATAATCATTCATAATAAATATCAACGTATGAATTATTCACAACAACAACAACAACAATCACGTCACGATGTAAATATGTGTGCAATGCGATCATCAATTCGACTCTAACGCACGTAGTACCAATATTGGTCATCATATTTATTTTACTGATTTCGTCCACTCACCAATGATTCCCTTTTGAATTCCACTCATCATTGATACCATCTTCTAAATCAGCAACTCATCACGGGACCGAGGTCCTAACATCTATCACAGACACACATGATGCATGTTATGCAACAACAACATACATGTGTAATAACCACCTCTAGATCCTCTTTGAACCGGGATCAACACATCTCAATAACTTATCCTTTCATGGCCACTCATCGTGAAACTCAACATTAAATTATTAAAATCCTATAAAATAATTAATATGCTCATCAGTAAACATTAAACAATGCCAAACAATACTAACATGTATCTAATAGTACTAAACATTCTCCAAAATAGAAGTTTGTTGAAAAATGGATTCGAAACGACCAACTATGCATTCTCATTCTCGCTAAGCAAGTTGTAGCTAGCTCTTGCTATGTGAAGCCATTCCTCGCTAAGCTTGAGTCAAAAACCAAAAAACCCCACACTAAGCATCTCGCTGAGCAAGACTCTCCTTCGCTAAGCAAAGTCTCGTTAAGCGGGGCTCCATTTATAAGTGAAACTTGCCTATAAATTTGTTTTACGTGACGTCAAACTTGCACGAAGTTAGTATTTATGTATATTGGACGATATCTTCGATTTAGTATGACACCTTGTGTATTTATAGGTCTTAGGAATCATAGGAATCATCTTAAACATGTTTGAAATTGACATTTGCAACTCAATAATAAATATTGTGGAGTCTATGTCGCTTAGGCTGACACATGTTGTGTATAGGCCAACACATATGCTATCATATTGAAGCTTGTAGCCATTGTCTAGCTCAGGTCTAGACATGCTCATTTATAGGCCTACACATACGACTGGGTCATTTTTGATTGATTCCTTAATTCCTAAGATTTCCTTTTTGACATGTAACTCACACAACGATAAATACAACATTCATGCATCATTCCAACTTGACGAAACTATAAACACTTACTGTAATTGCTCTTCACCTTCAACCTCCATCCTTTGCATACATATTGATAAATCACACATAATCATATTTGTCGGGGTTCCATCTAAGGGAGGTTTGATAATGTCCAATTAGGTTCTTGTGTAATCAAGAATATTGGGTTGATATTTGTTGGGGGGTTTCATCTGGAAAAACCGCGGGTTTGTCCTCCAAGATCTTTGGTAGTTTTTTTTGGGGTGGGCGGGTGGGGTTGTTCAAGACTTTCAAGAAAGGATTGCGACCTAGTGAAGAGCCTTCGGAGTTAGGTACCCAAGGAAGTAGCCTGAGAACGACGAATCAAATTGAAAGGTCTTGAGTTGCAATAGGTACAATTGCTCGTGCACGAAAGAGCATTGGAGTTTCATACCCAGAGGAGTAGCAAGATTTGATAAATCAATTGGTATGTTATTGTGTCTTGGTCTTGCTCAAGATCAAAAGAATATAAGGGGTTAAATCAACAACAAACGATTATGGTTTGTAGGGTTGCTCTTGGAACACTTCTTTTATAAATATTTTTTGCATAGTAAGAAATTATCCTAATTCCTAAATTAGATTTTGGGGGAGACACAACCATAGTGAGCAGGGTGGCTGATCGAGCAGAAGCTATGGCTGAGGATGGCGAGGCAAATGCTTCTAAGCTACGGGATAATCGACGTGTTATGATTGGTTCTCATCGGAAATGGTGTGTTGAGTAGTAGTCATAGTTTCACGCACCCCCGCCTTCGAGAACATAGAGATTCTACTATCGATGAGGTACATGCTTCTACTGTTGTGGATGTGCCTATTCCCGACCAGGCTATTGAGGAGGATGTGCCTGTTGTGGATTCGATTGTCGAGCATGTTGTGGATCCTATTTCCGAGCAATTTGTGGAGCAAGTTTCCAAGTAGGTTCTAGAGCAAGTTGTCGATCAGGTTCCTGAGTCGACAACTGAGCAGGTTGTAGAGCATGTTCATGAGGTTATTTCTGAGCACGTTGACGAGGTGTCCTCCACATATATAGACACCACGACTCATGAGTCTATAGAGCCATCTATTTACACTGATGGAGCCTTTCTAGAAGGACCTTCAAACAAGTTCATACTCACAGGATTTGCTGACCATGTCGCTTACAGAAGATGGCATGGCGAGGTATATATTTTATCTAGTTGATGTATAATATTTTTGTAAGTGCTTGAAAGTTGATGTATAATATTTTATTTTTGATTATTATAGGAGAGTCTGGTGTTGAAGGTCGCTTCCCATTGTTCAAAGTTGAAGAACTTCCAAAACGGTGGCATGCCTAAGGAGTTCGGTAGTATTGTTAGAGATTTTCAACTGTTGGGTTTCGCTTAGTTCCCCTTGACCATGATGAACGCCTCCCATTATCTGCTTTTATTGAGAGGTGGCACCCAGAGACATCATCATTTCATCTTTCATTTGGGGAGATGACAGTCATATTGGATGCTGTCAATGCCCTGTTTCATATCCCGATCGCTGGTACATTCTATGCACATCCTTATATTAACCATGCAACGACAATGCGCATAATTATGGATGATTTGGAGGTATCTTAGGTGATGGTTCTGGAGGAGTTTTGCTTTAACATGGGATATCACCTACGGATGTCTTCGCTTAGGTAGAGGTACGGAGAGCATGTGGAGGCACATAGATACAAGGTTGCCGTTATGGCGTACATGCTACATCTGTTGGCATGTACTTTCTTTGTATATAACTCTGAAGTTTACATCAATGTTTGTTACCTGTCTTTGTCAGCACCCTTGATACTCCTTGTTGAGCTTGGGGAGTGGAGGCTTGGACCATGCTATACACGAAACTTGTAGTTTCTACTCTGCATGAGACCAGATAGCTGACTGGTTACCTTAGCCTTTTACAGGTATACTATAATTTATTTGATGGTTCACATTATTTATTTGAGTGTATTTATTTGATTGTTTTTATTTATGTAGTGTTGGATATACAAGCACTTCCCACATATTTGTTATTAGAAGATCCAGCATGTCCTGTCTACTCTACCATGTGCGAGGAGATGAAAGGCCAAACAAGCCCTTCCCGGAGGTTTGATGGAGTATCATAGGAGGCTTGATGCTCTGACTGTAGAGGATGTTGTCTGGACACCATATACATCTCACCGGCCTCATCGTGCATTTTTTGACGACTCTTCTTCGTATTCAGGGCATCTTAGGTGGGAGAACCATGTGACTAGACACTCTCCTGATAGGTGTCTATGACAATATGGTTATACTTAAGGCATCCTTCGTCTAGTTCTCGTGGCTCGAGTTGGTGGCATTTACAGATAGTTTCAGACTCACATAATCAGCTATGTTCGTGAGATCAGGGAGAGATCAGTTGTGGTTCAACATCCTTCACAATGCGAGGATGGATACCTGAAGTGCCATCACATTGTATCACACTCTCTGGTCATACCACTAATTGCAACATCAGATGTTTCAGGGCCTTCATGTTCTAGATTTTCTGTCGAGCCGCCGCCACCACCTCCACCACTTGCAGGTGATCAGGACAGCGACCTATAATTTATTGTACTCCATTTAGATAATCTCATGGGTTTGGTAAACCCTGATGGTGAGATTTATATAAGTTTAGCTAGGTTAGCCGATGTAGCCCATGGTGGACCTACGTAGATCTGTTTTATTTTTGTTGTATTATATGTAATTTTTGTGACACACAGACTTCTTATTTATAGCATAATATCTTGGCGATTATATATTTCAAATCGATGATAAAAATAACATAGAATAATACAACAAACAAAAACTAAAAAAAAACTAAAGATGGAAATCTAGGCACTACTGGATATTCTGGACATTTCAACATCTTGATTATGTCGTCGACGAATCTTCAGATCTCCTCATTTAACTCGATCAAACCTTTAGTTATCCTACGGCGAAATATTGTCCACATGACATTTACATCGGGCTTCAACTCAATCAGCTTGTATTTCACCCAACCATTTGCATCAATATAATGGTCCCGAAACTCGATCTTTGTTCAGGAAGCAATGAATTCAACATTTCTTTCAAGCTGGAAAGGGATGTGTCTGGAACTTTGAATTCAATAGCAGGGTTGCTTCTGTTGTAAAACACTTTTGTCTTAATCAGAAATTAAGGAAGATGATATTTCTCTCTATAGCATATGCTCATATTTATACAAATGGCGATGCATTCTAGACCTCACAAATTTGTCGATGCAATCAGAATCTTTCAAATATATCGGCAAAATTTCGTCCGTCGAATTTTTTTGAATAAATGAACTATTAGAAATTTTAGTATAACTCAGATTTCTGATACTGACTAAATTTGAAATTTTCGCAACACCAAAATTTTTAAATACGATACCGAAATTTTATATGTATAGAAATTTCGTAAGGATGTATCAAAAATTTAAAACATTATACCAAAATCTAAAAATTATGTTTATCTCAACAAATATAACTCTAAAATAATAAAAATATAGGATGTCATATTTAATTTGGAGGGTGTCCGGTTGATTTCTCCTTGGTACGAGTAGGGGTGTGCAAAATATCCGGTTATTACGTCCAAATCCACAACCGAATCCAAATCCATTTTAAATACCCGGATATTATAAAATGGTTATCAACCGGATATTTTATAAATGGTTGGATATCCAACCATATTTTATTTTTAGATCCGGTTATAAACCGGTTATTATCCAAAAGCCCAAAATTCATCTGGTCAAATTTCAACGAAAGACTCACTCCTTCTTCAACCTCAAGAACCTGAAGACATTTTTTTCTCCATTGCATCATGTTTTCAGGTAGACCCATTTCCCCTAATCACTAGGTTTTCATCAACAATATCACCTTCGTCAATCTTCCGCAAATTCTTCAACACTTGTTTGTATCTCATCATCTCATTCTGTAGCAATTTATTGACACTTGTGCAATTTTTTTCCAGTTTCATGGCTTAACTCAAATTTGTGAGGAACTCTAATCCTAAATTCCACTTCAAATTTGCTCTATTGTAAGTAAATTCTCTTATCCACTTTATGGGTTAAGTTATTTTGTGTTAATATACTGTTGTGTTAATATACACACAAGCTGTTTGTGAAAATGTCTCAGCAAGATTCATATGTGTTATTAAGGGTTTACATGTGAGAAACTTGTTAAGAACTTAAGTAGAATAAGTGTGTTAGAGGGGAAAGTGGTAGTATCTATATTTATTAAGAATGAGCTGGCCAGTGGCCATCACTAACTTGCAATGCTGATAGGTGATGTACAGCTCTTTTCAAAGTGATTGCCACTTTTTCATTTGTTATATCCTCTCCATCTTCTATCTTCATGCTAGATATTGTCTGTTTGAACTTTTTTTCTCTTAGAATCTGCACCAAGAAAAATATAAGTTTGCTTGGTTAATTTGAATTAAATTCTTATCAATGGACCGTGAAAAAATTACCTGAAAGCGCCAAAGAAGGTCACTACATCCTTTAACCTTGAAACGGTTATCATAAAAATGTTGACGAGCAACTTCAACTTGAGCTCTCTCCTCAGACGTACCAGCATTAGGATCAAACTCCCATGTCTGCCTACCTACAAAGTTATTTGTGCTGAATATGTATGGGTTATTTATTATTATGTACATCCATGTTTTACCTAGACTCATCAACGCCCGCTTGAAACATTAGAGCATTAAACATAATCACCTGTTGACATCATCACATGAAAATCACCTATGAATCGATCTCCTTCGAGCTTATGCTGCAAAACTTCAATTGGTCCTTCCTTGAAATTAATGTCTAGTAGCTCTTTAGAAAATCAGCTGATTGGTGACAGATCTCACCAAGACCAATTATGATCTTTTGTATTCACTGGTTTTAGCACATGCTACATCTTCCAATGGAATGTATGCATAGTTTCCATTTATAGGACCAGAACAAAGCCGTATATCCACCATAACACCATGAATTGCGAGTGTGCCAACATATACACATTATCAGTAGCATTTGCATGAACTGCATGAATCATATATGTAGGATCTATATACTTCACTGTAAATAGCTCACCAGGATGCTCCTTATCCCACCACTTGTTCAGCTCTGACTTTAACCATACCCCCAACATCTAAGAAAACTAAATTACCAGATTCATCTCGCTCTTCCTTCTGTGAATCAGTTCTAGGTATTACATCCTGGCCAGCACCCTCAGCTACTTAAGTGTCTAACAAAAAAACTGCAATCTTATCCCTCACTGCAATGATTAAAACAGAACATAAATACATCATTAACACAATATCAAAATACTGTAGCAAGTTTGAAATTGTTTGACATTTTATGTTTTTTTCTTCTCTTCTCTTATGCTTTTTAAACTGGTTTAGAGGTTCTAAATGTTTATTATTGCATGTTGTGTTATATTTTGCAGTTTATATCAAAATGGATAGTGAATCTGAGCCAACAAATTTAGTTTCTACTCCCTCACCATCTGCCCAGAACACTACTACGATGTTACCACCTGAAACTAGACGTCGTAAAAATCGATCTGATGTTTGGAACGACTTTAAGCTAGATCCTAACTCGGAAAAAATAGCTATATGCAACTATTGTGATAAGAAGCTCAAGTATAATGGGACAAGTTCGATGGCAGCACATTCTAAGAGTTGTAAGAGTAACCCAAATAATGATTTTAACAAGAAGCAAAGAACACTTACTCCCTCAATGAATGGTGAAGGTCATGCTATTTATTCCCCTTCAATTCCTAGGTTTGATCAAGAGAGATTGCGGTATTTGCTCGTGAAGTTGTTTATAGCTTGGGAGTTACCTTTTACAAAAGTGGAGCATCCAGATTTCCATGAATTTGTAAGTGGCTTGAACTCAAAATTCAATCTTATATCACGCTCTACACTTGCACGTGATACTTTGTTGCTATGGGATGTAGAAAAGGAAAAATTGAAAAATTTGCTAGCCATGCATTGTCAAAGAGTTTGTCTCACTTCCGATACATGGACGTCTATCCAAAATCTCACATACATGTGTATCACTGCCCACTTTATTGACAATAATTGGACCTTGCAAAATAGGGTTCTAAGTTTTGTCCAAGTCACCGGCCACTCGGCAGATGTTATAACAAACATTGTTGATGCGTGTTTGACTGATTGGGGACTTAATCAAATCTTGTCTGTCACACTTGATAATGCAGCCTCAAATGATCTTGCAATTAAACATTTGAAGAAGAAGCTATTATCTTGTAACCGCTTAGTATTGAATGGAGAGTACATACATATGCGTTGTTGTGCTCATATTTTAAACCTCATTGTTAAGGAAGGGTTGAAAGATCTTGACAAGTCTATTTTGAGGATCCGAAGTTCAGTCAAATATGCCAAGTCTTCTGCTCATAGGTTTGCAAAATTCAAAGAATGTGTAAAACGATCAAACACTGAGTACAAAGGTCTTGCGTGCCTTGATGTAGAAACAAGGTGGAATTCCACTTATCTAATGTTAGACTCGGCTTTGAAACATCGAAAAGCTTTTGAAGTACTTGAAATTCATGATCCCATGTACACTCGTGAACTAGTTCAAAGGAAATGGTGTACCCACAAGTTTAGATTGGGAAGAAGCACAATCAATTTTGCCATTTTGAAAATCTTTTATGATACTACACTTGGATATCGGTTCCTCCTATGTGGCTTCAAATACGTATATGTTAGAAGTATTTGCTATAGGGGCAAAGATAAATAACATGTGCAATTCTGAAGATTCATTCATAAAGGGCATGGCTTTCAAGATGAAAACAAAATACAACAAGTATTGGGGAAAACATGGTGATAAATATGTTGTTGTTGATTTCTTCTGTCTTAGACCCTAGGTACAAATTAAAATTTGTCACTTGGTTGATCAATCAGAATTTTGATTCATTAGAGGCAAAAAAGTTAAGAGATTTGTTGGATACTAGCTTGAATGAATTATTCATGGAGTACAGTCATGTGAGGCATGGGTCTCAAAGTGATTCACAGTTGAATCGATTTGATTTAGGAGGTAAGGAAGATCTTTATAGTTACAATCTTTTTTTGCAATGCACCGGATCTTCCTCTACAGACAAGAATGATTTGGAAAAGTATTTGGAAGAATCGATAGAGAGTCAGTTTACCATTGACTTTGATATTTTAAAATGGTGGAGGGAAAATTCTAATCGCCTTCCAGTCCTTGCAAGGATGGCAAAAGACTTGCTTGCCATACCTATCTCCACTGTACCATCGGAGTCTACTTTTAGTCTTGGAGGACGAGTGATGAATGAATATCGTAGTTGTCTCACCGCTCAAACAATGGAAGCCCTTATTTGTTGTTACACCTTAAAGCCGCGCGTAAATCCTCAATTATTGATTCACTTTTAGTTGAGAATTACAAGGATCTTGAGAAATTAGAGGAAGGTAAAATAATTATACATGTTTTAAGATAAGTAACGATTTATTAGATTATAGCTTCTATGATTTGTGTCTTCTTCCTTTTTCTCTCAAACATGTAACAACTTGCAATTACAACATCTTTTTGTTAAATTTTTGCGGTCTGTTTCCAGTGTCGTCATTAGTGAAATCTGCATCATTTTGATCTGTTGTTGGCTGGCATTTTGGATGTGTGTATTTAGTCTGGTTTTTACTGCTGTTTTATTTCCAAATGTGAGCTCTAAAATAACATTTTCTGCTATCGATTTGGCAGCACGAGTTCTGAGTCCTTGCTTAGTGAAGCTGGCAGAATCATGTTTCGTCAAACGATTTATTAGATTATAGCTTCATTAATAATAAGTTATAATTCTTGTTTCTTTTTTTTTCTTTCAGAAATAGCTTCTACAAAAGGAGGTAGTACTTGTCCGGCTCCCATTGTTTTCGATGAAGATTGATAATGGTATGAAATTCAATATGATGCATGTTCTTGCAATTTGGAGGCATGTTCTTGGCACCAATGATGGAATTGACATTACATGTTATCTAGCTTTAATTGTAATGCACAAAAGTTATACTGTTAATGTTGAGGATTCTTTTTGCTTGAAAAGATTATCAGCTTGAAAAGTTATACTGTTAATGTACTGAAATGACAAGGAGAAATGTTTAGCAAGCTCTTGAATTGAGTTTCATCCTCATCTGTCTAATTTTTCTCTCCTTTTATGTGTGTGATCTTTAATGAATAATTTTCTGAGATATACTTCTTGAAGACTAAATGGATATTGGAATACATTTTTATAAAAAATAATTTTTATTCAAATTTATAAATAATCAGTTTAAAATCGGTTTTTATCCACTTTAAAAATAATTCAATTAAAAAAAATAGTTTTTATCCAAATTTAAAAATAATCCAATTAAAAAAAATAATTTTTATCAAAATTTATAAATAACCAGTTTAAAACCGGTTTTTATCCACTTTAAAAATAATCCAATTAAAAAAAAATAGTTTTTATCCAAATTTATAAATAACCAGTTTAAAACCGGTTTTTATCCAATTTTTAAAAATAACTGGTTTAAAATCGGATTTGTAAAAAAAACCGATTATATAACCATAACCGAATTAATAACCGGTTTTATAACCGGTTTTGATTAAAATGTGGTTATGGGTATAAATCTAAACCATTTAAATGGTTAAAATATGGATATGGTTTGGTTTTTAAAAATAACCAACCATGCACACCCCTAGGTACGAGCACCCCGGTATTTCCATATGTCTACCATGTCGTTCCATCGTAGTATGTTGAGATGAACACCTTGGATACTCATACTGTAATTTCATACCTTTTCTTTTTTGCATTTTCTATATTATAAATTATTGTATTTCTTAGCAGATGATTCATGATATATTTAAATTTAGATGCTTAGACTCATACCATTAAATTTTTGTTTTAGTCTACGTAAAAGTTTTTTAATCTTTATAAAATATGATATTTTATTTTTGATATTTGTTATTGTGTTTTAGTTCTTATAACATGTAGAATATATATTTTTTTAATCTTTTCAATATGAACGGATATTAAATTCGAAAAACAATTTATATTTTATGAACCAATTTCTATGTAATAAATTTTATAAAAAGTTAAAATAAAATAACAAAATACTGAAAGCAAAATATAATACAGTGTAATTTAAAAATTAAAATATACTTATATTTTTACAGCACTAAAAATAATATAATATACATATAGATTAAAGATGGTGTATCATGGGTGTAAATTAGTTTAATATCATATACTTATATTCTTTAATTTTATATTATACGTCATATCAATATTTTAAAATAAAAAATATGATTTGTCGATATACACTTATGTGATCGATTGATTTACATATTTTACAATACTGTTTTTACTCGTATACATATTTTTTGTTGGAAATATCTTCACCTATTTAGTGGGTTTTTCCCACACTCCTGAAAAACTAAAAATATCCTTCGTAAATGTATTTACGAATTCAGTTTGTTGGGTGAGTTCGTAAGTGCACTTACGAATTGACCTTTCTGGGTGAATTCGTAAGTGCACTTACAAATTCACCTTATTTTGTACGTTTTATTATTTTAAACGTTGACATTTGAAAAAATAAACTTATTTCGTAAGTGCATTTACAAAACGTCCCTTAGTAAACTAAAATGCTGCATGGTCTCATCTTTATACTATTTCATCCATTTTCCACACCTCTAAACCAAAAAAACTCTCTAAACATCACCAAAAATCAATATAAATCTCTTCTCCAAATCAAGTTTCAAGTGTTGGATCCTAGCAAGGTGAGCATTGGAGGCTACAATTTGAGGTAAACTTTTATCCCTTCAATCTACATTTGATGCGTTGTGCTGTTTGAAGTTTGGAGGGAAATTGCGTCGTTTCACAAGTACACTTGCGAAGTACACCCGAAAAAATTCGCAAGTATACTTGCGAAATCTTCCCTGATGCAATAACAAAATTTTGTTTTAACAGAATTCCTATGTTTTATATATTTTAGGTATGGTGCACCCTGTAACGCCTCGAATTTAATTAATTATTTAATTAAATTTTATAAGGATTTAATATTGGATTATTAAATTAAAGTTGGATTTTATTTGGTTAGTTGAAGAATTAATTTAATTAAGTGTATTATCTTAAGTTGCAAGACTAGAATTTATAGTGTACCTCCATTAATTATTAAAATAAACTAAAGCACTTAGAAGTAGGTAATTGTGTGGTTGTGGTGAAGTTGAATTTTTTTATTATTATAACAAGTGCATGTGGTAGGAAGTGGCATTATAAAAGGAAACGAAACAAGTATCACTTACAGTAGCACTAGTTCTTGGAAAAGGAAAGTAGAACACCACGTACACTAGCGAGAGAGAAGAAAAAAGAGGAAAAATTGGGAATAAGGGTTTGCTAGAAGTTGAGGAGAAAAACTCAAATTGCAGTCCGAGAGTGGTTGCTTCCGATCAAGTTTTTCGAGCTCTCTCCAATCTTAAGGTAAGGAGTGGGGTTCGATTTATATAATCATTTATATGATGATTTTTATGTGGGATTTAGGGTGTATAAATTCACTGTAGATACGATATTTTATGATGAAATTGATAGATCAATATTGAAATATTATTGTCTGTTAATTGTTGTTGTTAGTACTGTGTTGGTGTGATTATGTGTGCAGTTATATTGGTAGATAGAAGTTGTATTTTTGGAAAATAAGTTGATTCTGGGTTGAACTGTTAGAACACACATTGTTGGAAAAATAAGGAAATGATGAAGAAGAAGAAGTTGTAAGGGGGCGGTTTAGGTGGTTGTTTTGGCATTACTTCTAGGAACCTTATAAGTACAATGAATACATGTGGTCTGTAGCAAATAATATCCATAACAGACTAGTTTTGTTGAGTATAATTGAGGTCCATAACTTCTAATCCGCGAAGTTACATTGGGCGAGTTCGATGGTGCGAACTCGATGGTCGAACTTCGATGGTGCGAAGTTACTGGGCGAAGTTCTAATGGTGTAAAACTTCTGATGGTATAGAACTTCTGATGGTGCGAAGTTACATTGTAAGTTCGATGGTTGAGAACTTCGATGGTGCGCTTGGGCGAAGTTCGATGATGAAGAACCGATGGTCCAGAACTTCTGATGGTGCAAAAGTTCTGTTGGGCAAAAGTTCTGATGGTGAAGAACCGATGGTCCGAACTTACGATGGTGCGAAGTTCGATGGTGCGAACTCGATGGTCCGAACTCGATGGTGCGAAGTTCGTCGGCGTAAGTTCGATGATGCAGAATTTCTTATGGTCCAAAAGTAGAAACTTCTTAAGCATGGGATGTATCGACGCATGGAGAAGGCGTGCGCCTTCCCGAGCGCTGCCAGACCATAATTTCTCACTCATGAGTCGACCTAAGGACCCATGAGTCGGCTCATGCAGGCTGTTTTGAGGAATTTTCTTATTTTTGGATGTTTCTCCCTTTCACCGGTTTGAAGCATGATTTTGTTGATGATGCTAATGATGATGTTTTACCTCCGATGTTTGGTAAATAAAATGACGAGTATATTTTGGTGAATATTAATCCGTAACCGGAATTGATTAAATTATGAATATTGTTGATATGCTTCCTTTAATTGCATGCATGATTTTCGAGATTAATGAATTGTTGTTGATGATTTGCATAATGCAAAATATGTTGTTGTTGATCGTTTTACCTTGGAGTTTGGTAAATGAAACGTTGAGGGCCTATGCCTAAATGATGAGTTGATGTTGTTGTTGATCGTTTTACCTTGGAGTTTGGTAAACAAAACGTTGAGGGCTTATGCCTAAATGATGAGTTTATGTTGTTGTTGTTGATTGTTGTTGTGTATGTGAGTCGTGTCCATTGAGTCACATATGTCAGCATAAGAGATGGGGAAGCCTCGACCTTAATGGCAACTTGTTGATAGCGATGGGGGTTGTAGCCTCGACTTTAATGGCAACTTGTTGATAGCGATGGGGGTTGTAGCCTCGACCTTAATGGCAATGATGATGGCCTCTAATTACGGGCATTAGCGATGGGGACTGTAGCCTCGGGTACCACATGCATAAACATTGTCGAGTTGCATTCTATTGTTTGTGTCGTCCTTGTGGTTTATGTTGTTCAAGTTGTTGAGTTGTTTGGTGATCCATTGATTGTTGTTGATTTCGTGATGATGTTAATGACGATGTTTTACCTCCGATGTTTGGTAAATAAAATGACGAGGGCTTATGCCATTTTGATGATTATGACGAAGTTGATGTGTTGTTGTGTGTATGTGTTGTTTTATGATGATTTATGACGATTGTGATGAATTGTGATGATTTATGTGGTGATGATAAAATTTATTATAATGGGTGTTATTTAATATGTTGTTTTGTTGATTTTTATGTTGTAGTTGGTTGAAGCGTTGAATATTGTATGATTTTAGATCTAATATATTAGTTATCATACTTTTGCTTATGTTTTTTTTGATATCTCACCATTTCTATTTGTTCGCCGTTGCCTTTATACTGGTAACGTGCATGTATCAAAGAATGGAGGATTAGCCGTTGTTAATTCAAGTTGGTGTCTTGCTTTGATACGTAGCACTCGAGGGGATGTTTAGTCTATGTTATTTATATGTTGACTCTTGTTGTTGTTAGTAAATTGTTGAATCTTAAGTGATGTTGTGAAATAAAAGTTGTTCATTATTTTAGAAGTTGAACATGATGTTTCAAATTACTATGAGTGAATAAAGATGATCAGTTGCTTGATTTGAATACTTACGAATTTCCATTGCATATTAAATAAACGGTTGTTTTGTTTTAAAAGCTGAAGTAAGTGTTATGTGATCCCTTTTTAATAAAGGTGTTATATATCTGTTATGTTTATGTTGTTAAAGATGATAGTGTGGAATCCCATGTGTTGTATGAAAAATTAAAAATACTCTGATTTTCTTTATACTTTCCGGGTAGAATTTGGGGTGTTACACACCCCAACAACATTGTCAAGGCTATTGTGAAGGTTCCGATTTTGGACAAAGTGGGCATAGAAGATAAGTCGATTATGGTCAAAGAAGTAGATAAAATGATTGATGTTGTGATCGATAACGAAAATTAATTTCCAAATGGAAAAACTTTCAATACTCGTCAACAAATGGTTGATTATGTTAGAATGGAAGCTAGAAAACTTGGTTTTGGCGTTGTGATTGCAAGGTCTGATAATGGGAGTAGTAATCGACAACTATTTGTTATGTTGACATGCGAGAGAAATGGAGCATACGTTCCAAAAATCCGCAAGTTAAAACATGAAGACACGGGTTCGAGGAAATGTGGGTGTCCGTTCAAGTTGCGCGGTTATTGTAGGGTGGATAATTTATGGAGGTTGACTATTATGTCTGAAATGCATAATCATGAATTGGAGACCAAGTTACACGGGCATCCTATTGTTTGTCGGCTTAAGACGGAAGAGAAGAAATATGTTTCTGAATTGTCATTGATCAAAGTTACGCCTAGGAACATACTTTCCGGTTTGAAATGGAATAGAGCGGCATGTGTGTCAAATATAAAATCGGTTTACAATTATCAATACAAAAAACATGTTGCTCAAAGGGGTCCGAGGTCCGAAATGCAATATTTATTGAAATGTTTGGACGATAACAACTATGTTTCAAGACATAGAGTTTGTGATGACCAAGTTCCATGGGCATCCTATTGTTTGTCGGCTTAAGACGGAAGAGAAGAAATATGTTTCCGAATTGTCGTTGATCAAAGTTGCGCCTAGGAACATACTTTCCGGTTTGAAACGGAATAGAGCGGGATGTGTGTCAAATATAAAATCGGTTTACAATTATCAATACAAAAAACATGTTGCTCAAAGGGGTCTGAGGTCCGAAATGCAATATTTATTGAAATGTTTGGACGATAACAACTATGTTTCAAGACATAGAGTTTGTGATGACAATGTAAGTGTCTGTGATATATTTTGGACGCATCCGTCAAGTATTAATTTGTTCAATAAATTTCCAACCGTTCTAATGATTGATTCGACGTACAAGACAAATAAATATAGACTTCCGCTTCTTTAAATTGTTGGTGTCACCTCTACAGACAAGACATTTTTGGTTGGTTTTTGTTTCTTGGAATGTGAGAAGGAAGACAATGTCACTTGGATGTTGGGTGTTTGCAAGACTTTGTTGAAAGATAAAAAAAAGCATGCCTTTGGTTATCGTCACCGATCGAGATAACGCTCTTATGAATGCGGATGCCACCGTGTTTCCGTCGTCAACCGCTTTTCTATGTCGGTATCACATCACAAAAAATGTGAGAGCACGGCTAAAAACCGTAGTTGGCACCAAAAAGAAGAAAGACGAAGATGGGAAAATTGTCAAATCTGGTGTTGTAGTGGAGAAGATTATGAGTGCATGGACTGATATTCTTAATTCTTCTGCTGAAGAGATGTATACTGAGAATGTGATCCACTTTAGGAATTTGTATGTGCAATATCCCAATTTTTTGAAATATGTTGAATCCACTATTCTTGATCAAGTGAAAGAGAAAGTGGTGTGTGCATGGACGGACCGTGTTAGACATTTGAGGAACACAACTAATAGAGTGAAATCCGCACATGTAGCTCTGAAGAGCTGGTTGAGTGATAGTAAGTGCCGCACCCCAAAATTTACCCGCTTAATTTAAGCCTACGTTTCAGTAAATATTCGTGTACTGTGGTTGAACCGAGGTTTTCTCAACTTTCGTATTTCCTCTAAGCTGCAGAATTTGGGTTGTGTTGTCGATCAGTCTAAGATGGCTCCCGTATTCTCTCGCGCCGACGTTTACTCAGTTATCAAGGATTCCTATGACTCGAGACGTATTAATTGTTTCATCAGAGGAGCCACAATTGCAAGAACTTCAAATTCTTGAAGCATTATCAAGATGACGATTATCTCAGTGCATGCTTACTCATTAGTCAAGTTGTTATAGGAATTGTCATTAGAAAGAATTTCATCGAGTTTTCACGATAAAGTGAGTTTTTTGGGCTATTTGTTGGGCTGTTCATTTTGAGGATTGTGGGAGTATGTTATGCAAGAGCTATTGTGAATACTTTGTTGCTGTTATTATGGACTCACAAGTAAAGGATACCGTTTGGTCATAAAGAAAGGAAAGAAAGGGAGTTGAGGATTTTGGTGCAAAAATTCATGGCATCAATTTCATTTGTGAAATTTACAAGTTTCACATCATTTCAAAATATTCAAGAATAACTTCATTTTAGTTTCGCTTAGAATTTCGAAGTGAAGATGGAATAACTTCATTTGTTCTATGGAAGTTCATTTAAAAGAAATTTGTTCTTACAAACGCCGTGGCAAGAAGTTTAAGGTATAAGGAAGTATCATTCATAATTGACAAAGTCATTCAAAGTTATCATTCAAGACTTAATAAGTTTGCAAGAAGACGTTTACATACTTTCTCTAAAGTAGATACAAGCATTCTATTTCCGAGTTCTAATTACAAGTCCTAAAGTTATTATATCAACATTGGCACAAACTGAATTTCAACTTTCATTCATTTAAGTTCTATGTCATGAAGATTACAAAATTGTTACAAGTATGCTTTTAGTTTACAATGCTCTACAAAAAGTCCTAAATCCTAAAAACTACATTCTAGCAGTATCTTCAAATCGTCACCCTCTTTGTGCCAAACGTCACCATCTGATCTTCAAGTTCTCCTATCTTTGCACTATCCATGTTCAACCTTCACATGTTACATGAAACAAGAAGGAGAAGTTTGGTTAGCAAGCATAAACATAAACGAATTACAAAGAAAACTATCGAGAGACTCATCATTAGGCATTTGGCGGGAATCAGGTTTTAAATGCTGAACCTCAGAATCTTGCTTAAAGATTAATCATCGGCGAAAAATGACTTGTTTGCAAATCGCGAGATAACTCGGTTCACAAACAAGCATAAGTCGAGGCAACGGTTTTAATCCCATCAGGCAGTATAAATCATCAGCAGCAGTATGGGTTATCAGCAGCAGAGAGCAGTTGAAAGTTCAGAAAAGAAGCATCATTACAGCATGGTTTAGCAACTAATGCAAGCAACAAAGTCAAAAACATCATTACAGCATGGCCATTAACATCTAAACACAAGCGACAGGGACAGGAGCAGGGAGTAGTTCAAACTCAGACAAAAGGAGAAGACACAAGATAATATCTGTTCAGAATATATCATAGAAGCACCAGAAAAACTCAAAAGATACAGTTCACTCTCAACACCAACACAAAAAACAGAGAGAAAAAGAAAGATCAGTTCAAGGCATAACAATAACCCAAGCCAAAAGTGCAGTATCTGTTCTTCAAAAACTAACACAGCATCCATCCATTGACACAGACCAAAAAAACCAAAAAGTGTGGTATCTATTCTAAGTTTTGAAACACAACAAGTAATATCTATTCCAAACCAGAAAAAACCGAAATCCCAGAACAAACACAAACAAAAACGTAAACACAAACAAAAACGTAAACACAAACAAAGACAAACAGAGCAAGCCTAATCATCATTTTCCTACACCAAACACCTTCAGATTATCTATTTTTCAGAAATCAAGTTCTGATCAGAGAGAGACAAAGAGTTGGAGTGTTCCGATTCAGAGAGAAACAGGGTCAGTTATAGAAAGATCTCACCAAAATAACCACTGTCGTCACGTCTCCAAGGCTTAGAGTTCGCCATCATCGCCGGAATCACGATCCAGACACCTAGGGTTTCGGTAATCCCTTTTAAGATTCGGACCAATTTGTGAAGTTTCTGCAAAAAACATTTACATTTTGTTAATCACCAGAGAGAGACGAGTCGAAAGAGGAAAGAAAAGTGAGGATCGGAGCCACGCCGCCGCCGGAACCGCCGTGAGGCGATTTCCGGCGCGGCCTTTTCAGTTCCCAGCGAGAGAACAGAGAGCGAGAGAGAGCGACGAGGATTCAGATACAGGTTCCCATGAGAGCGATCGAGAGAGAGAGAGAGAGATGCGTGAGAGCAGAACGCGAGCATGAGTGAGTGAGGAAACCCAGAAGCGTAAGCACGCGAGAGAGAGATGAGAGTGAGAAACTGATTTTCTCTGTTTTGCCCACTTGGGAAAAATATTTTGTTTTAATTTCTTTTTTCTTTCTTTCTTAAATTAAAAAGAAATATATAAAACAAATTAAATTTTCTTTTCCTATTAAATCTGGTGGTGACAAGTGTCACCACCTTGTTTTTTTTTTATAATAGAAAAAATCTGTTTTTATCTTATTATTCTTAATTAATCTTATTTTAGAAAAAGGTTAATATTAGATAGAATATATGTGGTATTATATTATTGTTTTGGGACCGTCGAAGTATTTTGGATCGGAAGCTGTGGTACTCGGTTCGTTAGTGCATGGAGGTATTTCGGACCAGTCAAAGATCAGATGGTTTTCTTTTTACTTCGCGGAATCACTGCAATACAGGCTATCTCTGAATTTTTATCTATTTCAATTAATTTATTTTGTGCAAATAATATTTCGTTGCGATGTACTAAATAATTATTGGATCTGATAGTTTTTGTTTGATGATTTATCGATTAAACTATTAGCCGATTTTTCATCAAACAGAAAAAATCATCTCTAATAATCATTTAAATTTCCGATTGTATTGTATGGTATTTTGTCTGTTTATTTACTCATTCAGTATTTATTCACCAATGTACACTTTGCACATAATTAAAATTAAAATCAATTCGATTTCATCCTGATTGGCTTATATGCCGATTTCTTAAAGGGTCTCATGGTTGGGGATGGGCATGGCCATCCTCACGAGATTGGTTAAAGCCCTTGTTGCTTTAATCGATCATAACCCGAAAATAACATTGGTCTATACACCAATTACCATGCACCAGGGTCTCATGGTTGGGGATAGGAGCACCTATCCTCACGAGGTTAATTAAGTCCATATACTTGATTAATCATAACTCGCTTCCATTCCATCTTAGCACGCGTATCAGAATGCTTTCATAATTAAAGTTTCAAACCTCGATCCAACGTCGAGTGAATTTTCGAAACCTTTTTCATAATAAAGTACAAGTTTTTTTAGTCGTTGGACGCTAGACCAATTGCTAAAAAACTTGTCACCAAATAAACTTTCAGTCTGTAAGTCATTGGACGCTAGACCAGTTGCTTAAAGTCTTCTAAATAACGTGAAACTCGTTTCACTTCACTTTTTCTCAAGAAAACTTTTTGGGTGATAGACGACTCGTGCGAGCATTAGTTCCTCGGGTTTCTAGTATTTGAATCGTGAGACGTTAGCCTCATTGTTCGGTACTTTTACATCCACATAAAAAAATAATTCAACTCACTCGAATTCTTTTATCGCTCATATGCGATCATCAAACTCTTTTCCGATAAAGAGAGTGCAATAGCCATTTTAAAACGCGAACGTGGACTTAAAGATTTTCAAACAAACTAAACAAGTCCAAGTTCAAGCATCTGAAATGGCTAATGCACGATTTTTCTTATAAAATCAATACAACAAACTTAAAACCTTTTTAAGAGGAACTACGGAGTTTTGACTTTCCCATTGCACAAGGGAATACGTAGGCACACGGTTCCGAAACCGTGCCAAACTCAAAATAATAATAAACAATTCTTTTTCTTTTGGTATTCATAACTTAGCAATAAACACACACACAAACGCGTAGAATTAAATGGGTCCCATCGAGTACGATGGATGTAAGGGGTGCTAATACCTTCCCCTTACATAACCGACTCCCGATCCCACTTTTTTGGTCACGTAGACCGTCTTATCCGCTTGTATGGGGTTTTATCTATATTTTCCCGTTTGTTTTAGAACAAATAAAATTAGGTGGCGATTTCACTAGTTTTCGAGAATTAAAATGATTTTTGAAAATCGAGTTGCTTCAGTAAGGGTGACTTATGTAGAGATTGGGATGTTGTGAACCAAATGCTCATAAACCACCATAATGAAATTCAAACAACATTTGGTAGGAGCAAAACTGTATTGGAACACCGGTTCAAAGACAAGACTCTTTATGCACAGTTGGTTCACAATATATCCCGGGCGGGATTGAATTTTATTTTTTATAAAGAAAAACGAGTATAAACAACGGGACCCGATAGTTTGAAATGTGGGTGTACAATACAGAAAACTTATGGGCTTCCATGTGCTTGTATTATTTCAAAAAAAATCAAACTCAATTCCCCTATTCGAATGGATGAGATATGCACTCATTGGAAAAGACTTTGTTTCGATGATTACGAGCCGACAAAGGAAGGTAGTTCCAACATTACCATCACAACTGAGTTGGAAATCATAATAGAGCGTTTTTCAAAAGCGGACGATGCTGCAAAGTTGCACATTAAAGAACAATTGAGAAAAGTCGCATTTCTGGAAATAACCAATTTGAAGCCTCCATCTCAACCGGTGAAAACTAAAGGTGTGTAAAAAAGGTGAAAACTTCACAAGCTGACAGTACAACCAAGCGTACACCGCCTTATCACGAAGTTGTCGATAAATTATTTTCGGATTCTCCAACCCCAAAATCCAAGACAAGTGCTAAAAAAGGAGCCCGAATTTCCAAACCACCTCGGGCACCGACACCGCCACCACTACCACCACCGCCACCACCACCTCCGCTACCACCACCAATAACGGAGTTCACTCATTTCATAGATCTTGAGAGAGAATCCAATAGTGAGCAATCAAAGAAAGAACCGGTTTTAGATTTAAGCAGAGATGATTTTTTCGGTTGATTTCAGAATGTAACCGAAATATTTTTTGTATGTATTGTCGAAACATTGTAAAATCTTAACATTTCAATATATATATATATATGAGTTTTATCTATATCTCATTTTATCTATGTCTATAACATTTTGAATGTCTAAAAAACTACTAACAAAATTTTGTTTTAGCCAAAAATGATTTTTAGTCTGTTCCTGCAGAGTTCGCAAGTACACTTGCGACTTCCGTCTGTTTTTTTTATAAAAAAAACAACATAGGGAACAATTCGTAAGCGCACTTGCGAAATGTAACCTGATAAGATTTCTTTTGTCCATATTACTCCTACTTGCCTATAAATTGAGTCTACAACCCATTCCATTCTCCATCACAAACCAAAACCAGAAAAATGACACAAACCTATCCAAATCTTGCGTTTGTCTACTTCATTGCTGCACGTTCGTCAGTTCAATTCAGGCTCTCACAGGATACCCCGTACGACGAGCTCATTATAACACTGCATTCTCTGTTGCAGTATCCAGATAATCGCAAGGTGGTCAAGCTTGAGTACCGTTCACATTCACTTGATGCTGAAGGAAAAGTCAAATGCACCAAGTTTCAATTGAAGAACGACGGGGACTTAGAGGTTATGTGGAAGACCTTTCAACAATACCCGACAAAAAATCTGATTGAGATGAATGCGTCGCTTCGTAGATCGGTAGAAGATGTTATCAAGATGTTGTAACGTCCACACCTTCCCATTTATAATAATATGTAATTTAATTTTCTGCATCCACTATGTAATTTCTTTAAATAAATTAACTTGAATGAATGATATGAATTGTGTTAAATGTTTATGAATTCTGTCCAGACAAAAATTCGTAAGTGAACTTATGAATTCACCCATTAAAGTGAATTCGTAAGTGCACATGCGAATTCACCTTATTTTTTAAAAATAAGGAGAATTCGGAAGTGCACTTGCAAATTCACATTATTTTTTTAAAAATAAGGTGTATTCGCAAGTGCACCTTCGAATTCATCTTATTAGATGAATTTGTAAATACATTTATAAAACCTAAAGATATTTTTGATTTTTCACCAAAAATAAGGAAAAAACCCAATAAGTAGGCCTTCCTTTTTTTATTTATTATCAATTGCATTTTTAAACTGATTGAAAATCACGTGTAGTGTATGTGAACTTTGTCTGTAGGAAAAGTAAATGAATTATTGAAACAGCTTTTTTTTTTGCCACCACATTTGTGCAGGACAGGTTAATTCAGCTTTTTTCTAGAAAGAAATTTGCTATATCAAAATTTTCAATAAAAATATTACGCTAAGCCTAAGGTATCAAGGCCACTTAATACTTCATTTATTTTAAATTATAAGATATTTTTGACACTTTCGCACAAATTAAAAAATATAATTATTATTTTATAAAAAAAGAAAATGATATATGTTATATTAAAAAACAAAATTAAAAAAAATAAATAAATAGTAAAAGGTATATTAAATAAAAAATTATTAATAATATATTAAAATTTTAAAATAATTTATAATTTAGAATAAATAATTTTAATAAAATAACTTATAATTTATAATTTTGGAAGAGAGGAATAATGACCAAATAGTAATTTGATCGTTATGCAATAGTGACAATCATTCTTCTATAGAAACAAGCATGATGCCTTTCATGACAAATATTCCAAACAACATAAAAAGGGATCTCTATCATGACGACAAGGGGGAAACGATTGATTGTCTTTATTGTATGAAAAATAACACTTTCAAGTAAAAATATCACATGACAACGGTTCGATTTGGGAAATTAAAATTATCAATAAATTGATGAAGTAAATTCTCGATAAATTAGTGTAGATCTTCGATACGCTTTTGTAGAATGAGTTTATAAAATTAATACTTCGACTTTTAAATCAATAAAAGAAAAATAAATTGAATTATAATTAAAATCATAGCTTACTCTTTGTATATGAAAATTTATATATAATATTAAACATGTCTAGTTCAGAATAAAAACACGAAATTATTTTAATGGAGAATGAATGAATACTGATAAATTATTATAAGTATTAATGATTTGTTAGATTTTTAAAAATGGAAAGTTAGTTTAAAATAGATTTGGTTTGGCTACTATAAAGGTATTAAATCAAAGTGAAATACAAAACTAATACTTCACTAAAAGATATGCAAAAATTGGTTTTAAAAAATTGATGGATTTGATTAAAAAATTGCATCAAATACAATCACTTTCAAACAATTTTTTATTTAGAATTAAGACCAGACTATTAGAACAAGTTTGGTTTTACTTCTCAATCTTTAAGTTTTGATGATAATAAAATATAGAGAATAATTTTGTATACTAATTATTTAATTGACTATGCAAAATCTGAGCGCCCAATCTAATTTGTATGGATTATGATACATAGTGACTCTACAGAATGTGTTCTGAAGAAAGACAAGATTAGAAGAAATTGAACTCTGAAGAAGAATCATCATATAAAGATAGAGACTCTGATCAAGCAGACTATGAGTTTTGGATAAAAACAAATTTTGAATGATGCTCAAGGTACTCTAAAACGTCGGTTGATTATGAGAAAGAGTTACAAATGAAGAAGTGCTTACTTTATAGTTAAGACTCTGCAGACACAAGACTCTTAACACTAGACTCTGAAGTCCCACTCTCTCCAAGTTCTAAGAAAAGGCTCTGAAACTCTAATCAAGCTTCAAATCTCTTCATACAAGAAGCCAATGATTAGAAGATTAATTGAAATAATATTTCTGGATAGTACAACATTAAAAGCGGAAAAATAAAATATTTCAAAAAGACAAATACACTAATATCCTTTCCACTACCTTAATTTTCAAGAAAATAATTGTATTGTACTATTGTTATTGCCACTCATTTCCTCACGCCACTACTTGCAGCAAGCAAAAAATATAACAACTACATTTTGAGAATTTTCCAACTCCACTCTCCAACGAATCTTTCAATCTCCTATACATAGAGGTCTTGGAAGCTTGGAAAAGGGGGAACAACAAGAAGAAAAACAAGTGAAACACATGCATGAAAAGAAAGAAGAAAAGAGAAAAAGCTTGAATCATCTTTGAGAGACATCTTTCACTACACTTTGAACTTTTTTATTGTATAACTTTTTCTAAAGTGTAAAGTTTGTATGTCATAAGTGTGTGTATTAGCTTTTGGAAGCAACTTTGTAAAGATATTTCTAATTTTGTAAACTCTAATTTTGTAAACTCTGATTCTGAGTTTGATGCAGATTTATGGAACATAGTCACAAATGGTTACACATATCCCTTGAATGTGAATTTGGATAAAATGGAAAGACGTACTATCAGTGAGCAATAGAAAAAGGAATAAAAATCATCATAGGTCAAGAGATATTTTGTTAAATGTCATCTCATATATTGAGTATGAAAAGATAACAAATATAGACTCTACCAAATCTATATTTGATTCTCTTTGAATGACGCATGAAGTAAAGAAACAAGTTAAAGAGATCAATGCTCTAGCCTTGATTCAAAAGTATGAAGTCTTTAGAATGGAAGAAGAAGTAACTATTGAGGATATGTTCTCAATATTTCAGACTCGTTTTACTGACTAGAAAGTCTTGAACAAAGGCTACAATACTGCAAATCACGTGAAGAAGATCATCAAAAACTTACCAAATAAATGGAGACCAATGGTGACTTCACTAAAGGTGTCAAAGAATCTGAACAATATAACTCTGGAAGAGCTTGTTAGCTCTCTAAGGATTCATGAGTTGAGCTAGAAGAAGATGAAAATCATAAGAAAGGTAAGTCTGAAAAGACTAGAGCTCTACAAGATGAAGACGGAGAATATAGAAAAGATTTTGATGGAGATGACGAGGTGTTTATGTTGTTCAGAAGAGTTAACCAACTCTAGAAGCAAATACAAAATAAGTTTAAAGACTTTAGAAGATCTGGTAGAGGTTCAGAGTTAATAATTGGGCAGAAGAAGTTCGGAGATGACAAACATACAATACTACAAATAAACCCATTTCACCTAAGTAGCGAAAAATATATAATCTCAATAACACATGCGAGATAAAAAAAGGTGACATGATAAATATCCAGTTTCCCCTCGGGTATCCAAAAATTGAGGGGTAAAATAGCACTGGCCATGAGTTCGATCCCTAGCTACCGTATTTTTTGAATTTCAAAACTACGCTACTTTTTGCCTCAAATTTTAACAATAATCGAGGGATAAAGTCCTGTTTACAAAAAAATGATGACCTATTTTTTTAACCTGCAGAACATCAAACTTATTGACAAATTCTAAATTTTTCTCATCAGCAACAAAAACAAAATCAATAGAATCCTTAAACATTAAATCTCAACAATAACAACAACAACAACAACAAAATATATGGATTATTTAAATATTAAATATCATCAACAACAACAATATTAACCATTTTACTTTATACAAGTACAACTAACATTAATAAGTTACATTCATGCTTTCCTAACTAGAGAAAAGATTAAACATTAAGAAACCAACCTTAAAATATTTTCTTTCTCTTGCTTTCATTGTCATTGTTTTCAATATGTTAAGTTTAAATTTCAGCATATTGCATTCAAAATTAGTTGTGTCATTCACGTTTTGATTGACTAGTAAGAGTTTCACGTGGATCACTAATGTTTCATGCGGATCACTAATGTTTCATGTGGATTGAAGAGTTGGCAATATCTTGTCCATTGTTACTTTATAAATGGACAACAAAGATTTGTTACTTAACTTTTTTCAACAGATGTATCATAAATATAAAAATAATGCGCTACTTTACCCCTCAATTTTCAACAAAACTAAGATAATAACTCATAAAAAAGGTGATCAAATGTAGTTGTTGAGATTTAAAAGCATATGTTTCAAGATCTAGAACTTAAACTTGGAGGCTCACTTGGTTTCAAAGGCAATCAGAAGTGTAAAATTATTGGCTCTGGAAATATTGGCAATGACTCTCTTCCTTATATTAAAATGTCTTAATAGTTCAAGGATTACTCCATAAACTTTTGTCCTTAAGTCAATTAAGTGACAATGGTTATGATATTATATTTAACCAAAAGTCTTGCAAAGCTGTTAGTCAAAAGGATGACAGTGTACTCTTCAATGGCGAGCAGAAAACATTTACAAAATTCGTCTTTTAGATTTAAAAAATAAAATGTTAAATACCTCATGTCTGTGAACAAAGAGCAATGATCATGTCATAGACGATTAGGATATTTTAGCATGATAAAAATCTCAAAGTTAAACAAGCTGAACTTAGTCACTGGGCTTCTAAATCTGAAGTTTGCTTCAGATGCTCTTTGTGAATCATGTTAGAAAGGAGAGTTTTCAAAAAATTCTTCCAGAGAAAAAATGTTGTTTCAAACTTTAGGCCTTTGACACTTTTGCACATTGATCTTTTTGGGCACGTGAAAACAACATTTGTTAATGGCCAAAAGTATGGATTACTCATTATAGATGACTACATTAGATGAACATGAGTAAAGTTCTTGAAACATAAGGATGAGTCACATTTTGTGTTTGCTACCTTCTACTCTAAAGTGCAGAATGAAAAATATTTTCAAATTATCAAAGTCAAAAGTGATCATGGTGGAGAATTTGAAAACAAAGACTTTGAATTTTTTTTTATGAAAATGGAATTTCTCTGACACTGGAACTTCTCAACATAATGGATTTGTACAAAGGAAAAACCACACTTTGCAAGAAATGGACAGAACTATGATTAATGAGATAAATCTTACAAAACGCTTTGTTGTACCCCAAAATTTGTCCGCCCTATTTCTAACGGTCGAATTATTTCTAAACTTGAGTTTCATAATTTTTTGGTTTATTTATACTAACATTGTGACATTTATTTTGCTTATTTAAAAATATAATAGTTTATTTAAAAATTATTTATATTTCTTAAATAGCAAATATTGACTTGACCTTCATATATCTTCTAATGCCATTTAAGTTTGAATAAATGAATTGACAGAAATGGTAAGGAGGTAAGCTTTGCATCCATGAGGTCATGGGTGTGAATCTCATATGTTGCACTTTTAACATTTTTCTGTTATTTGTTATTAAATTTGTTTTCCTTTTAAATTTATTTTCAAAAATCATAAAATTGTTTTTTTATTATTTAAATATTATTTTCGTATTTTTAATTAAGACATTTTAAAAAAATAATTATTTATTTAATTTTATGCGCTTTTTACTAAAATTGAGTGTAATAATTATAATAAATATAAAAAATATTACCTTTTCTAGTTAATTGTTTTTGATTGGTGAATTGATGTCAATATAAGTCATACTCAACCTCTGAATGGTCAGCTTCCTGACCAAAGAAGATATGAGTTGTCAAATTAATTTTTATTAAACTTTTGCCCTTTAACCTAATTTCTCAACTCTATAAATAACACTCTGTTTTGAGAGTTTGACATCCACACTTACTTACAAATTTCTCACAATTTCACTCTTACTACAAATTTTCTTTATCTTTTTTTAAAACTTTTTGCAATTTTTGGCCAACGATTTCATATGAGGCCTCCCTTCTATTTTCAATTCCATCTTTTTAATTTATTTACTGCTTGAACTACATCATGTTCATATGATGGTTCATGTTTTTAAAAATCTATATATTTTTTTTCTAACAATTTTAACCTTATAAATATTTTTCACACTTTTTCACCCATCCATTTTATTTTCAATATTATTATTTTTTAATTTACTTTTTTTATTTTTAAACCATCAAATGATACTATCTAATTTTTTTTTCATACTAATAAGTTTTTTTTTTCTAAATCCAAAAGAGGCCAATTTTGAACCACACTCACGATTTCTTCCTTTTTTTAACACCTACTTTTTATACTATTTACAATTTAACACCTACTTTTATACTATTTACAATTTTTTAACACTTAATATTTTCAAACAAATATCATGAACATGTAATAACCAGGTTAGCACTGTTTCCATTCTCTTTCTCACATGTATATTATTATTGGTTTTTTTATTTATTTTTTATTATTAATTAATTAGACTTTAGATTTTTTTCTACTGAACTAAAATCAATTAGAATTAGGTTTTAATCATCATTAACCTTAAAATTATTTTCTCAATAAAATACCAAAAATCTAGATTTAGGTTTGTTTATTAATTGTTTTTGTAAATAAAATTAGTCATTAGGTTTTTACCACTAAGAATCAATTTTTTAAAAATACAAAAAATATCTAATCTTCAAACACAATTTTTAGGACATAAAAACCTTTTTCTAATATTTTTATTTATTTTTGAAATTTTAATTACTAGATAAAATGTATAGGTTTGTATATAAACAATGTAATAGTATAGTTTATTTCCTCGCACGACCTTATAATGTATCTGCCCCGAAGCAATGTAATAGCGTACATTTATTTTCTCGCATTTTTGCTAAATATTGTAACTGCTCATGGGATGTAATAGCGTAGCAACTTTTACTTGTCCGCACTTATATTATATGTCTGTACGTATTTAACTGTTAGTTAATAGGATTGTAGGGCAAGAATAATAAAACCAATCGTTAGATAACCATAACACAAGATAAATTAACTAAAAACAACGCATTGTTACACACTTGTACCTCTAGGGTAACCTCTCTTCGTTGCCTTACGAAATATTGGTCATGTCCCTCGAACGTAGGGATATCTTAGTAAAGTTGCCTACGAATAACATCATTATAGCCCCTCGATGACCCTCTGAGTTTTCTACGCATACATGATCTTGTCCCTCGATGTCGCATACAAATAAATGATGATAGTCCCTTCGATACAATTGCTTAGGTATCCTTACATGTTGTCTTCAATGACCATACGATGATCCTACACCTGTCCCTTCACATTCAATGGATGAGACTACCTACCAACTAATGGTATGGATAACACTATCCCAAATAGAGAAGGAAAAGAACAATGAACGACCTTGAGTGGGTAAATAGTTTTTAAATTGCTTGCTTGCAACAACATTTCAAAACACATTACATCTTACACTTCATATTTTTAAACAAATATATTCAAACACTTCATACGCATTCTTGAGGACTAATACAAGAATCATTACAAAGTTAAAGTCAAAATATTTTCAAACAAATCACACACACAAAGCAAGTTTTCAAAAGTGAGCTAAGCAATTAAGAGCCCGTAGATAACTACGGATGAAAAGGGTGCTAACACCTTCCCTTTTCATAACTTATCCCCGAACTCAAAATCTATCAAAGGTCTTTCATGTTCTTTTCACCTTTCCTTATTGGATAAAAGAAAAGTCGGTGACGACTCTTGCTAACCGCAACATTTGCGATAAAATGCAAAATAACTAAGTCAGTTCTCCCAGCGTATTATAGATCTGGCGACTCTGTTGGGGAGTATACTTAAAGAGGGGTTACCTTAGGTTTTAGATCACTTTAATTGCTTTTATTATTTTCTTTGTCTAATTTACTTCGAGTGTTCATGCTTGGGTATTATTGTAATACGGTGAACTGACTTTGTGGATTTTTGTATCGCAAATGTGCGGATAGCAAGAGTCGCCACCGACTTTTATTTTTATCCAATTAAGGGAAGGTAAAAGTACAGAAAAAGACCTTCGTTTAGATTCTGAGTAAGGGAGAAGGTTATGAAAAGGGAAGGTATTAGCACCCCTTTCCATCCGTAGTTTATTCTACGGGCTCTTAGTTGCTCTAGATCACCTTTTAAAATTGCTTTCTGTGTGTTTGACAAAAGTATTTTGAAAAAAGGCATTTCGCTTTGACTTTGTAATGACTCATGTAGGAATGTATACAAAGTGTTCGGAAATGTTTCGTTTTGAAAAAGAATTTGAACTTTGATAAAAAGTGTGAGGTGTGAAAAGCATTTGGTTTAGAGCAAGCAACTAAAAGACTTATTTACCCACTCAGAATTGGTCGTTTTCGTACTTTTACGTTCCTTCAGAATAGCGCTAGCCGTACCATTAGTTAGTAGGTATCTCCATTCGTTGGATGTAAGCGGGACATTCGAAGGGACATCGGATGGTCATAGAAGGCAACTTGTAGGAAGTATCCTAGCACATTCAAGGACTATCATCATTTTCGTAGGCGACAATCGAGGGTCAAGATCATGTATTCGGAGGCGACATCGTGGGTCTTATGATCTTTGTATCGAAGGGACTATGATGATTTGTTTGGAAGGCAATAGTGCTAGAATACCTCTACGTTCGAGGGACATGACCATTTTGAATTCGCAAAGGCAACGAGAGAGAATTACCCTAAGGGGTGCGTGTGTGAAAAGAAGTGTGTTGATTTCAAGTATTTTATCTTGCAGATTAGTGGGCTATGTTCGTTATTATCTTGCCATACACGCCTAGTTACTAGCAATTTATAGGGTGCGGAAATTAAAAATGCGGAATGTAAAGGTGCGGAAAGGTAAATGTCCTACGCTATTACATGGCTTTGGGGCAAATACATAATTTAAAAATGCGGAAAATAAAGTCCTAATTTAAACTATTACATCCCATATACAGTTACATTATTTGAAAAATAAAATGATAAAGAAAAACGCCCTAATCTGATCAACTCAGAAAGGAAACGAAATCTAAAATACGATATGAATCGAACAAAAGAAAAAATGTTAGTAAAAATGCAAATTTTTATATGAGAAAATTATTATATGCTGGAAATAATATAAATATGCTAAAAGAAATTTTTGGGATTTTTTGGATGCAATTTACTAATTTAAAACTAATTAAAAGTGATTAAAATGCAAAAATATGAATAAAAATAAATATGCATGCAAAATTATATTTTTTAATTTTGTAAATTAAATAAAGATTTTATGAAAATAATGTAAAAAGAAAATTAATTTTTGATGATTTTTTAATGCAGAAATAAAATTATGAAAAGAAACTAAAATAATGCAAAATATTAAATAAAATGAAAATAGAAAAATAATGCAAGTTTGTAAAAGGAAATGCAAAACCGGTGCCCATAGGGATCGAACTCAGGACATGGGAGGGGATCTAGGAACAGTGAATGCCTTAACCACTAGGCCACGTTGCATCTGATGTTTGAAAACGAAGTGAGTGGAAGAAAACACGGCCGCCTCCCGATCGCATCGCCTACCACCATCGTCTTCTTCATTTCAAATATTTGAAAATCCCATACGGCCATTGTTCGACGCTAAGTCCTCGCAAACATCAAAAATCAAAGATACATAATATAAATGAATTCTAAAGGCATGGTTCGATTCCCGACCATTCCGAATGCACATATAGGTCTCATGGTCCAATTTTTCCTATTTTGTGAAACCCTAAATCGACCTTAAACCCTAACAATGGTGTTATGCATTCCTGGCCATGGAAATTGATTAAAGCACCAGAAAGCTTGCAAACACATCACTAATCACAAAAACACAAATCAAGTTAATAATGCATGAATATTAAAATACGATTTTGAAATTTCAAGAACAAACCAAATTTGGTTTTCACGACCGATGGTTTGGAGCAATGTAAGGATCCGAATGATTCTCGAGATGTCAAGGAATGTGTTGACACCTCAAAATTGATTGAAATCGACCGAACTAGGGTCCACTTGCTTGTGTACCACTTTTTTGAGTTGCAACAAGGGTTCTTAGAGCAATTTTTCTCGTTTCTTGATAGGTATGCATCATATATTTATACCGATGAATTTGGGATGGTTTTGGGAAGGAATCAATCAACATTCAAAGCAAATCAAATTTGATTTTTGTACAAAATCAAATTTTCAAAATTTGATTAATTTCAATCCAATCTTGCCATATTGATCAAATTTCGAAATTTGCTGGCCTTTGTGAGTTCTTGGGTCTCAAGGAAGGAATAAAATCAATCTTGCAATTAATTTTGATTTTATACTTTATTTTTAAATTTAATTTGTATTTAAATGAATAAATTCCAAATTAAATAGAAAATAAAATAAAAATTCGTGGCATTGGGCTTGGATATTCCTAATTGTATGAGGAATAAGTTTGATGAAGAAAAAGCAAGCCCAATTGCAAAAATTTGATTTAGAAGTATCTCTTTGCATTCCTTCAAAATTGCCCAACTTGTGAATGGTGTATCTTGCTCAATTTTTCACATTTTTGAGTGTTCTTGGACTTTTGAAAGCTCTAAGAGTCCTCTAACCAACCTTTTGGTCTCATCTCAATTGAGTTTCCATGCTCAATATATCTTCAAAACAAAAAGTTGACTTTTGTTGACTTTGAAAATGACCAGAATGTTTCGAGCTATACTCAAATGAAGCATATTTTGACATTCTTATGAGACATGAAGTTGTAGAGAATTGAATTTCCTTCAAAACAAGAGGTGGTGGAAAATTCCGAGAAATTATGAGAAAGTTATGATCACTCAAATTTCAGTTGACTTTTCACTAAGAAACCCTAATTTAGAAAGTTCGACTTTGAGTAAATCTTGAGTTTTCTTGATGAATCATGATCAACCCTTGATCAAATGATGAATGTAACTTCAAAATGAGTATGTTGACCCAAAATTATGAAGTTTGATCGACCATAGTTGACTTTTTGTCCAATACAACCGATTTTCAACCATCCGAGCAATTGTCTCGAGGAAACTTGATCCGTGAAGCTTGAAACTTGGCATGGAGAATCTTTAAAGCATATGAGGAGGCATGAAGACCATTGAGATGTTGGAAGCCCATCTTGGCTCGAGAGATACCAAACCCTAGTTTGGGTTGATTGTCTAGGAGAGAGTTTGTCCGATCAACTCGAGGAATCTCGAGTATGGATGTATGAAATATCTTGAGAAGATGGAGGGCAAATTTTGGGTATGACACCTGCCCTGCTCAATCTTCTTGTACCGAGGGTTAGATTGACACGCTTGTCTTCGTGACCGAGGTAGAAGATGATTGAACACCGAGTACACCGAAAATTTGCACTCCGCCGTGGATGATGCGGAATGGGCTTGATGCCATTCGAGAAGTTGGATACTACCGGGGATGAGTCGTACGCTAGACCCGAGAATGTCGATAGAGAATTGACGGATGGGCTTAAGATGCCATCCGAAAGATCGATGCCGGGAGCGAGCCGCACGCCAGCTCAGACGCTTCGAAGGAGCATGGAGACGGGCTTAAGATGCCATCCAAGGAGTCGATGTTAGACTTTGTGCTCATCTTTGAATGAAGTTATTGGTTTGCATTGATTTTTAACCATATATGCAGATTCGGAAGTGAAGTAATCGCTGGACAAATAGCCTGATATGGGCTTAAGATGCCATCCAAGGAGGTCATTGATAATAAGGAATCGTAATAACTCTTCGTGGCCGATTACCCGAGGAGGTCAGTTGGCAATATGGGATGTCTTCCCGTTGAACGCCGGTGTTGATCCATCGTCATCTGAGGATAACCAGAGGCGGTCTTTCGGATAGTTTTCCGCCGATTCGGCTTAATCGGACTAGTCGCTGAGGACAACCAAGGGCGGCTTTCGATAGTTTTCCGCCGATTCGGGCTTAATCTCGACCACCGTCGGAGGACAACCAAGGGCGGTCTTTCGATAGTTTTCCCGCCGATTCTGGCTTAATCTTGGACCGCTTAAGGCGATCATTACTGCTTTGGAGAAAACAAGAGGAACTTTGATAGAATATTCATAGTCTTATGCAAAATATGATGTATGACAATGTATATGAATGCCATATGCATGAATTATGACTTTATGAGTAATGTATGAATGATAGATGTTGTGGTATTTAAAACATATCCATCTTGAAGAAGATGTGGATGTTCCGCTTGAAGATTTTGACTCGCTAGGGAATTGAGTAGTGAGAACCCCTTGCTAAGGAGGAGAAAGATATCCCGGATTCCTCCGATGCACTATCCGACCAAGTCTGGGCCTAGATATTGTTGAGGAAGGTAGATTCGAGAGGCTCGTTGTGGAGATCTCATACATGCCCTCACGAGGAGAATCGGGAGGCATCCGCTGGGGACCTCAGTAGATCCCGCCGAGGAAATTTAGAGGCGCCACTGGGATTCGTGTCGATCTGGCTGAGAGCATTTGATAGTTGCCGAGACCGGGTTGGAAGAGTGAGTCCGCCAGATCCCAGCCGGATGAAGATGAGTTTCCTGCACTATCTCACCAAGTTTCGGTCCGATACCGCCACTGGGAAAGGATCGAGAGATACTTACCGGGCATAAATACCTTTGACCTAAAAGTAGGTGTTACGCCTGAGACCCATGTAACATTGCTTAGCCGAGTGGAATCACGTCAGGATTCCTTTTGCTTCTACCGGGAAGTCAGGTGCTGAGTGACACCTTTGTGGGACATGCTCGCGGGGGAAAGTTTGGTGACTCACGCCATCTCAATTCCCCGAGCCAAAAGTACTTTTGTATGTTCACTTTTCGATAATGTTCGTGATTAGATTCTTATTGTCAAATGCATATAATCATTCAAAGCAAATGTCGACTTTATGCAAACCACAATAGTGAAAATTGTAAAGAGAAAGAACTCAGATTATTTGAAAGGTATGACGGCCAAGTAGTTTTGTACACAAGAAAGGTAAAAGCTACGGAACAATCTCATGAGTCTCAACTATGCTATACTATATATTTCGACTATCTCATCTCCTTCGGCCAAGAGAGCCGAGGACTGATTCGCCATTTGAATCTCGAATGCCCATCGAATGAAGTGTGATCCGAAGACATAGTCGTATCGCTAAATCCCTAACTTTGCTCTGACCGCCCTTTCTAAGTTTTCACCACCGATACCCTTTTTGCCCAAGCCACTTTCTTCGTGTTTCACTCACGGTGTACATGTTTCAGTATATATCCTTAATTTTTGCCCAACCTTTCGATTCGCCAGATGCCCTTATTTTGCCTAGGCCACCGATCTAGCTGGGTCTCTTTATGCGTAGTATTTTTGACTATGTCCGCGCTCACGTGGTGTGGAAAGTCTTCACCATCCATGGTACTACATCATAGTCTACCGAAAATA